>PVJS01016235.1:27015-37856 GCA_004027185.1 Glis glis
AAAAAAAAAAAAAAGGGGGGGGCTGGGGGTGTAGCTCAGAGGTAGAAGGCCCCTGGGTTCAATCCCCAGTACGGCAAAAAAAGAAAAAAAATCCAACCCAATTATCTCAAGGTAAACAGTTTTTTTTTCTCTAAAGGATATCATAAGGACACTTGATCATCTTTATGAATACTAGTTTTATCTCCTATAAACATTCAAGTGTATGACTTGAATGTTTCCTCATTCAAGTCATAAACAAACAAACAAAATGAATACTGCTATTTCAACTCTCTCTAAAACTCCACAACTTCAAGTCTGATAAGAAGAAAGTCAGAGTAAAATAGGAAATAATGAAAAGAAAAAACAACTATCACTACGCATGCAGTCAACTATAACTAGAGAGGAAAATTGCCAAAGAATTGCACCTATCCTTATTCTTTTGTTTCAGTTAATAGTTTTTTTTATCATCTTATACTTTACACACAATTTCTTTCTGATATTCTATGACGAATAACAAAGCTAAAATCTGTTGTTCACACACATTGAGATGGGAATCTGATTTTCATTTGTATCAGGTATAACTATGAAAGCAACAAAAACTTTTTCCAGTCCACACATGGAAATATTATATCCCAAAAGAATACCCACTTCTAAGAAATCTCTTGGGAGGCTATATCCATGTTCCAATAATGTTGCCACAACCACCAACCCTATTTTTAGTACTCTTCTTTTAGAATTCTCTTTTAGACTCAATTAAATTAATTAATAAGTTAATTTATTTTTGGCAGGGGGTTTGAACCCAGGGGCATTCAACCTCTGAGCTATATAAAATAAAAATATAAAATATAAAATATAAAATAAAAATAAAATGAGCCCATTTTATTTTTATTTTGAAACAGGGTCTTGCTAGGTTGATGAGAGTCTGTCTACTTGCTGAGGCTGTCTTCAAACCTGCGATCCTCCTAACTCAGCCTCCCAAAACTGGGATTACAGGTGTATGCCACCATACCTGGCCTCTAGACCCAGTTTTAAAGAGAAAAACGTACTTGTGGTCACTTTAGAATTACTCCCTCTTAAGCTGGGCGTGGTGGCGCACACTTTTAATCCCAGTACTTGGGAGGCTGAGACCGAAGGATCCGGGTTCGCGGTCAGCCTCAGCTACTTAGTGAGGCCTCCACAACTTAGTGAGACCCTGTTTCAAAATAAAGAATAAATAGGGCTACAGGAATGCCCCTGGGTTCAATCCCTGGTACTGCCCCCCCCAAAATAAACCAAAACAAAACAGATTTATTCCCTCTTAGCTGGACGTGGTGGCCCACACTTGTAATTACAGTACTTGGGAGGACTGCAGGTTAGTAGCCAGCCTCAGCAACTTAGTGAGGCCCTCTGCAACTTTGTGAGATGCTGTTTCAAAATAAAATAGAGCTGGGGGTGTAGCTTGGAGGTAGAATGACCCTGGGTTCCATCCCAAGCACAAAAAAAAAAAAAAAGAATTACTCCCTCTTTTTCTCCAACAGTTTTCCCTTGCTTGGTCATCCATGTTATACAGATCTGGTTTTGAATAACTTTTAGGTATTTCTATAAATCAAAAGGATCTTCAAAGAATCAAAATTTGCCACCATCAGGAGATTTTTTTTTTTTTTTTGCGGTACCTGGGATTGAACCCAGGGGCGTTCTACCTCCACGCTATACCCCCGGCCCTATTTTTTATACTTTATTTTGAAACCGGGTCTCACGAAGTTGCGGAGGGCCTCACTAAGTAGAGAGAGAGAGAGAGAGCGCGAGCTAGAGAGAGCTGAGGCTGGCCGCGAACCCGGATCCTCCAGTCTAGGCCTCCCAAAGCACTGGGATTACAAGCGTGCGCCACGACGCCCGGCCCATCAGGAGATTTAAAAAGAATAAAACAGGCTCTAAAGGCAATTCTAAAACAAAAATTCTAACATTTTGCACTGATAAAGTGGTAAAGAATGGGACACTACTCATTTAGTATGGCACTACAAACACAGAATTCTGACAGACAGACCTGTGAACTTCAGCAAGTTATGCATTTCTTCTCCTATTCATTCAATATCTATTTATTAAACACCTGTGTGTCTCACAGCAACTGAGGGTAAGGAGAATGGTGTATGGAGCAGTTAAGACCCATGTTTTTTTTCCATTTTTCTGAGGTCCTTCACACTGTTTTCCAAAGTGGTTGCACTAATTTGCCATCCCACCAACAGTGTGTTAGAGTTCCTATTTCTCCACATTCTTGCCAGCATTGTTGTTTGTTTTTAATGACTGCCATTCTAATTGGGGTTAGATGAAATCTCAGGGTAGTTTTGATTTGTATCTCTCTAATTGCTAATGATGCTGAACATTTTTTCATACATTTATTTGCCATTTGTATTTTTTTCGTGAAGTGTCTAGTTCACTTGTCCATTTTTTGATTGGGTTGTTTTTTTGGCGGTGAGTTTCTTGAGTTCTCTGTAGGTTTTAGATGTTAGTCCTCTATCAGAGGAGTAGCTGGCAAAAATTTTCTCCCATCTGTCAGCTCTCTGTTGAGGTTCTTGATAGTTCCCTTTACTGCACAGAAGCTCTTCAGTTTAATGCAATACCATGTATTGATCCTCATTTTAATTTCTTGTGCCTTTGGGGTCTTGTTGAGGAAGTTTTTGCCTGTGCTTATGTGTAGGAGTATTGGTCCTATGCCCTCTTCAAGTAGCTGCAAGGTCTCTGTCTAATTTCCAGGTCTTTGGTCCATCTTGAATTGACTCGTTTAGGGTGAGAAATTGGGGTTTATTTCCAGTTTTCTGCATATGGATAACCAGTTCTGCCAACACCATTTGTTGAAGAGGCTATCTTTTTTCCAGTGTATGTTTTTAGCCCCTTTGTCAAAAATCAATTGGCTATAGGTGTGTGGATTTGTTTGAGCCTTCTATTCTGCTCCATTGGTCTATGTGTCTGCTTTTGTGCCAATACCATGCTGTTTTTATTACTATGGCTCTGTAGTACAGTTTGAAGTCAGGTATTGTGATGCCTCTTGCATGGTTCTTGTTGCTGAGAACTATTTTGGCTATTCTGGGTTTTTTGCTGTTCCAAATGAATTTAAGGACTGATTTTTCTGTATCTGTGAAGAATGACCTTGGCATTTTAATGCGTATTGCATTAAATCTGTAGACCACTTTTGGAAGAATGGACATTTTGATGATATTTATTTTGCCTATCCAAAAGCATGGGAGGTCCTTCACCTTCTAAGATCTTCTTCAATTTCTTTTTTCAATGTTTTATGATTTTCCTTGACCCAGCTATAGCATTCCTGGGTATCTACACAAAAGAATGGAAACCAAACTACCAGAGTAATACATGCATATCTATGTTTATAGCTGCACAATTCACAATTGCCAAACTATGGAACCAGCCATGATGTCCATCATCAGATGAATGGATTACAAAACTATGGGATGTACACTATGGAATTTTACTCAGCCATAAAGAACAAAATTACATAATTTGTAGGGAAATGGATGGAACTGGAGAACATTATGCTAAGTGAGATTTAGTCAGTCACAAAAAGTGAAAAGTCAGATGTTCTCCTTAATATGTGGAAGCTAGGGAGAAAATGGTACACATGAGGGACTCCAGACAGAGGAGGAGAAACCTTAGATGAGTGAAGAAGGCGACCTTAGGGAGATGGGAGGGGGGAAGAGAGAAACACCTCAATGGATATGACGTATATACACAAACTTATCAATCACTGTGCTGAGCACTGGAAGGAGGGGAGAGGGAGGGAATGGGGCGGTAACTGGGGGAGAGCTCAATGAGTGCTGTGTGCATGTATGCCTCTATCACCCTGAACTTCATCTAGATGCATGATTACAATGCACCAAAAAAAAAAAGATCCATGGTTCTCATAAAGGTTGTAATCTATTGGCAGGAGAAATCTAAGCAAGGTCATGTGGTAATAGAGTAATTAAGAAAGGGGTTCTCAGCCGGGCGTGGTGGCGCACACTTGTAATCCCAGTACTTGGGAGGCAGAGACCAGAGGATCCGGGTTCGTGGCCAGCCTCAGCTACTTAGTGAGGCCCTCCGCAATTTCGTGAGACCCGGTTTCAAACTAAAGTATAAAAAATAGGGCCGGGGGTGTAGCTTGGAGGTAGAACGCCCCTGGGTTCAATCCCCAGTACCGCAAAAAAAAAAAAAAAAAAAAGGGTTCTCAGCTGAGATTCAGTGGTGATGAATGGTCTCAGTTGGGGAAGACACTGAGGACAAAGGAAGAAACCTCTTGAATATATCAGATGCTAGAATACTCTAGGCAAAGGAAACTTTCAGGCCAGGATTAAACTGGGCATACTGAAAGGCCAGTGTGCCTAGTGCCCTGTGTGCACACTGTAGATGAGGTTAGAGGAGAATGTAGTAGCCAGATCACGATGGGCCTTGTAGGCCAGCTTAGGTAAAGAATTTTTTTCCTGGGGGCAATGGGAAGACATTATGAATCATTTATAACAATGCTTGGTCTACACACATAATAAACACTGGCTAGACTCTTCTAATAAATTCATATAGCCCATACTTCAATGCAGAGATTTTAGTCTTCACATAGCTTTTAAACCCAGTTTCCATACAGGTTTGTCTACTACACAGCAGCTCAGTTAGCAGCTAATGCATGTTTATTGACCCTTAAATGTCAACCCAGAATATCTTATTCTACCTCTATTTTCAGAGAATAGAATCTTGAATGCTTAAAGGATCAATGATTATGAACATCTCTTAATTTCAATAATTATAAGCTGTTAATATTTTAAAAAATGTATCATGGTATGAATACATTTAGGAATTTTTCCTTACTTCAAGGTCTTCTAGAGCCTTTAAATATGCTTATGAACACTATTATTATTCTTATTTTCTGTGCTAGGGATTGAACACAGAGATGTGCACATGCTAGGCAAGCACTCTACCACTGAGCTGTATCTCAAGTCCCCGCCCCCTTTTTTGCTTATGAACATTATGGTTATCAAAGAGGGATACATGGTATACAGTCTTTTCTAGATTATCTCAAAGGACTAATGTTCTAGAGAAATGTTCTCTGATCTTTCCCATGGTCCCAAAATATACAGAAAAGACAATTTGTGTAACACATGGTGAATAAGCCCCTGGATATACGCAGGCAGAGACCTCTGACTGTCCTAAGTATAGCAGGGATGAGTATCTTTTTTTTTTTTCTTTTGGTGGTACTGGGGTTGAACCCAGGGCCTCAGTGCTGTACCACTGAGCTACATCCACAGCCCAGGGAGGAGTATCTTGACATACTCATAATCCACATCAAATTTGTTGGGAAGCTTTATTCTATTTAGGTAGTGCCATTCTCTAAATACATTTTCTAGTATTAGGATACAATATCAGTGAATTTTATATATGGAAGATATATTACTTATTATGGGAGAACTTAGCTGGAAACTACATCAGATTAAAAACCCCCCAAGGAGGCTACAACTTCAAGGGTGGCTAGGAGAAAAAAAGTTGACTACACACAAAGTTGACCTACAAAGGAGTCTTTTCTGTGCATGCTCTGGATTGAAGGTTTCTCTGGGATTTTATAATCACAGGCCTGCCCTCATAAATAAGTCTGAGGTTGTAATTTACCCTCCTCTTCTATGGTCAGAAAATCCCTAGGGCAAGAAATTAAAGTGGATGCAGGCTACTAGTGCCCCTTGACATCAAGCAGAAGCAATCCTAAATCATATCATAAAACAGTGGTCTACAATTCAGACCTTTCAGCATTCCTGCAGATTTTACCAAATACGAGCACACAAATATCAGATGAATAATAAACAAGCTACCATGAGCCAAATATCAACAGAAATAGATTAAGAATGTTAACTACCTCAGGCATTGGAACTGCCAGAAACAGAATATAAATCAATTATACAAGAAATAAATATTTTAAAAAATAAAGATGTTATTTAAAAATGAGCAAAGATATAAAAAAGTCAACAGATTAGGCATGGCTAAAAATATTTAATAGAAATGAAGGACAAATGTTAAAAAACCCACTAAAAACACAGCAAACAAAACAGGAAAATAATAGGACAGAATGTAAAGATCTCAAAAACGTCTTTAATACGAATGACACACAGAAATACAAAAGTTGTACATACTAATGGGGTACCATGTGAGGTTTCAACACATGTATACACTGTGTTATCAGATTAAACCCACCTATTTCCTCAAACATCGATCAATCCTTTAAGGTAAAAACATTAAAAATCCTTTCTTTCAGCTGGGCATGGTGGCGCACGCTTGTAATCCCAGTAATTGGGAGGCAGAGACCGGAGGATCTGGGTTCGCGGCCAGCCTCAGCTACTTAGTGAGGCCTCCGCAACTTAGTGAGACCCGGTTTCAAAATAAAGTATAAAAAATAGGGCCGGGGGTGTAGCTCGGAGGCAGAACACCCCTGGGTTCAATCCCCGGTACCGCAAAAAAAAAAAAAAAAAAAAAAAAAAAAAAAAATCCTTTCTTTTAAGCTGAGCTACTTGGGAGGCTGAGGCAGGCAGATTGCAAGTTTAAGGCCAGCCAGGGCAACTTAGCGAGACTCTGTCTAAAAATGAAAAATAAAAAAGGGCTGGGGATATAGCTCGGTGGCAGAGGGCCCCTGGGTCCACTTCCTAATACATTAAAAAAGTCCTTTGAACTTTCCGAAATATAAAATACATACTCAGTAGATACCCCACTGGACAATAGCACACTAGAACTAACTATCACATACTACTTGCTGATCAACCTTTTTCTATCCCACTTTAAGAGTAAGAATTCTTGACAGAACATGGAGAATAGAGAAAGATCATGTTGAAAGAGATACTGGTTGTGAATTTTGCAGAAATGAGGCCACAAATTCATAGATGGAAATACTAAGTGTATTAAGCACAACAAAAAGATACATATACCTACACTGATCATAGTAAAACTGTAGAATACCAGAGAAAGGATTTAAAAATCAACCAATCACCACTGTGAAGCTCAGTAGTCAGCAAGTCCAACTCAGGCACCCAGGGTCTGTATCAGCTGCTTTCTATCTAACCAAAAAAAATTACTAGACAAGTAAGGATCACCAATCAGTTGACTAAGTCCCTGAAGAATGTTCAATACCAAAAGAAATCTGCAGAAAAAGAGACTCTATTGGAAATAAAGTAGTGCAGGGGGCAAAAGAACAATTAAAAAAGTTTAATTCTTCAGAGATTATAAGACTAGAATACTATCAGAGAACAAGACAGACCTTGGAATTTAAAAACAAAATAGACAAAAAATAAATTAAATAGGTGGATGATAAAGTTCAAAAGAATATATGCATATGCAATACATGAGACAAGAAGCTAGACAATAAGAAAAAATAAGAATTTTCCAACATCGTAAATGAAAGAAGTGACATCACTACAGATTCTACAGATATTAAAAAGGACAATAAGAATAATAACAATAATCTTAGCTGGGTGTGGTGGCACATGCTTGTAATCCCAGTACTTGGGAGGCTGAGACAGGAGGATCACAGGTTTGTGGCCAGCCTCAGCTACTTAGTGAGGCCCTCTGCAACTTAGTAAGACTGTGCTTCAAAATAAAGAATAAAAAATAGGGCTGGGGGGGTATAGCTCAGAGGTAGAATGTCCCTGAGTTCAATTCCCAGTGCCAAAAAAAGAAAGAAAAAAGAATAATAATAATCTTATACCTATATGACAATTTAGAAGAATGGGCAAATTTTTTGAGACACAAAACCAAGGGTCATTCATTAAGAAACAGAATAATCCTGTATTGATTAAAGAAACTCAGTTTGTTATTAGGATTTTTTTTGGTATTGGGATTGAACCCAGGGGCCTTCTACCACCAAGCTATACCCTCATCCCCCACCCCTGCCCCCTTTTTTATTTTGAAGCAGAGTCTCACTAATTTGCTGAGGCTGGCCTTGAACCTGTGATCCTCCTGTCTCAGTCTCCCAAGTACTGGGATCACAAGCTTGTGACACCACACCACACCCAGCTCTTTTTATACATTTAAATAAAGAACCACACATGCATACCATTATAAACAAACAAACAAACAAACAAACAAACAAACCCACCCAGAGTTCAGGATTTCTATGCAGTCCCTTTTCACCAGATCAAGGGTCTGAGTACTGAGTTGAAGAGTTGCCTGAACTCTTTCTCCCTTCTAAGTGGTTATGTTAATATTTCGAAATAAGTTGGATTTTGCTATTTTTAGTCTCCTCCATCATACTTACTGAATTTTTATTTTGGGGGCACTATTTGGAAGACCATCATGCTTTTACAAATAAACAACTATATAAAACGGTATAACTCAGAGAAATCTAATTTCCTTCTCTGCCTCACTACTCACCTTTGTAGGTGGGTAACCAACTTTATCACTTACTGGCTCGTTCTCGTAGGTATACACTTTAGAAAGGTAAACAGGTCTTACTCTCCTTTCATGCTATATTCTTGTGTCCTTTTAGAATGGAAACTATTCAGCCGGGCGTGGTGGCGCATGCCTGTAATCCCAGTACTTGGGAGGCTGAGACAGGAGGATCTGGGTTCATGGCCAGCCTCAGCTACTTAGTGAGGCCCTCTGCAACTTAGTAAGACCCTGTTTCAAAATAAAGAATAAAAAAATCGGGCTGGGGGTATAGTTTGGAGGTAGAATGCCCCTGGGTTCAATCCCCAGTACCGCAAAAAAAAAAGAAAAAAAAAGAAAAAGAAAAAGAAAGCATGGAAACTACTCCATTTCAGTGCAAAGACATTTAGTTTTCAACGTTTCACAATTACAAATATACTTCAATAAACTTATACATATGCATTTTTATATTAGTGAGGGAAACCTGTACGGTATATTTTCAGAAGTAGGGTTGTTAAGCCAGGCGTTGGTGGTGCACGCTTATAATCACAATACCTGGGAGGCTGAGACAGGAGGATTGCAGGTTTCAGAACAGCCTCAGCAAATAGTGAGACACTCAACCTAGACAGACCTTGTTTGAAAATAAAATACGGCTGGGGGTGTAGCTAGGAGGTAGAATGGCCCTGGGTTCAATCCCTAGTGCCATAAAAACAAAACAAAAAACAAAAAGAAGTAGCGTTGTTAGGTAGAAGTATATACATACATATAAGTTTGTCAAGTATTGCCGAATTCTCATGAAAAGAATTTTTTTCTTTTGTGTATGTGGTACTGGGGATTGAACCCAAGGGCATTCTACCTCTGAGCTACATCCCCAGCCCTATTTTTTTTTTTTTTGCAGTACTGGAGATTAAACCTAGGGACACTCTACCTCTGAGGTACACCTCCAGCCCTATTTTATTCTTTATTTTGAAATAGAGTCTCACTAAGTTGTGGAGGGCCTAACAAAGTAGCTGAGACTGACTGTGAACCTGTGATCCTTTCTGTCTCAGCCTTCCACATACTGGGATTACAAGCATGCACCACCATGCCCAGCTCCATCGAAAGAAATTTTACTAGTAATATTTGCATCAGCATTATAGAGTGCTGAACTTTTGCCAAAACGACAGGTGAAAAATGGTATGTCAATGCATTTTGTGGTGTGTGTGTGTGTGTGTGTGTGTAGTACTGGGAGTTGAACCCAGGGGGGGGCATTCTACCACTGACCCACACCCCCCAGCTCTATTTTTTTCTTTTCTTGTGGTACTGGGGATTGAACACAGGGGCATTCTGTCTCTGAGCTACACCCCCAGCCCTAGCTTTTATTCTTTATTCTGAAACAGGGTCTCACTAAATTGCAGAGGGCCTCACAAAGTAGTGGAGGATGGCTGCAAACCTGCCCGTCTCAGCCTCCCAACTACTGGGATTATAAGCGTGCAACACACCTGGCTTTGTCTTTTTGATACTGGGGATAGAACCCAGGGACATTTTACGTCTGATATGCACCCCCAGTCTTTTTATTTTGAAGCAGGGTCTTCCTACATTGATGAGAGTCTCACTACTTGCTGAGGCTGCCCTCGAACCTGCAATCCTCCTGTCTCAGACTCCCAAATACTGGGATTAAAGGCATGTGCCACCACACCTGGCTTCAATGTTTTTTTTATACTTCCTGTTTGGAAATAACATCAAACTTTCAGGAACATTAGGTTTAGTCCAATCATTCCTGTACTCAAATTCAACAATTACTACCATTTTGCTCCCCCGGTTTATTCTTCTAAATACATAATTTTTCTGACCCATTTAGGTTACATGCATCTCCTAAGATTAAAAACCTTTCATAATTACAGTAATTACCAGATTCAGTAAATTTAACATTAATATGACACTCTTCTGGTAATTTACCATCCATATTCCAACTCATCCAGTGTCATTACAGCATTTCTTCCTTCCAACCCAGGATCATGATGACTTATCTTTTTAGTTATCTCTTAATTTGAAAGATTAGTTTTGGTCAGGCATGGTGGCGCACACTTGTAATGCCAGTACTTGGGAGGCTGAGACAGGAGGATCCGGGTTCACCGCCAGTCTCAGCTACTTAGTGAGGCCTCTGCAACTTAGTGAGACCCTGTTGCAAAATAAGAATAAAAAATAGGGCTGGGGGTATAGCCCAGAGGTAGAATGTCCCTGGGTTCAATCCCAGGACCGCAAAAAAAAAAAAAAAAAAAAAAAAGATTAGTTTTGAAGAATGAGGCCTTTCACCCACCCTCCCCTTTTTTGTAGTACTTGGGAACGATCCCAGATGTATTCTACCTCTGAGCTGTATCTCCAAGCCCTATTTCACTTTTTATTTTAAAAAAGGGTCTAAGTTGCTGAGGCTGGCCACACCAGCAATCTTCCTGTCTCAGCCTCCGAAATACTGGGATTATAGCACCACACCTGGATTTTACCCACTTTTTTTTTTTTTTTTT
>PVJS01016236.1:0-37760 GCA_004027185.1 Glis glis
GTTCAATCCCCGGTACCGCAAAAAAAAAAAAAAAGAGAGAGTGAGAGAGATATGAAACCTGGCAGCTCGATCCAGCAAACTCATTGCCCCACATCCTGCCCACAGTCTCCCTCACCTGCAGGAGGAATAGAAATAGGATGTGAGCTCTGAATCAAAGACAGAGACATGGAGCCTCACATCAACCAAGAGGCTCTGATCCGGGACTTCTCAACCTTTTCCCATTATCATCTCCCTGAAGAGTCTTTAAGACATTGTTTTTTTAACCACCCCTCCTCATGATACCCCACAGAGCCATCTCTGTCATCACTATAATCACTAATACTCTCGTCCCCCAAGAACCCAATTTCCCCCCTTGGTGCATCACCCCTGGGCACTTACCATGCACCCGCCCTGACATGCATGATTTCGTGGAATGCACTATTCTCACTTGTCACATAAGGCTTAGAAGGGTCGAGCATCGTGTTTCAGGACAGAGGGAAGGATTTGAACCCCAGCTTCGCTCTCAGCCTGCCCTCTGAACTGCTATGCTCCTGCTGGAGTCAGGCTCCTCACCTGCCCTGCTCATGACCACACGCCTGCTGCCCTGCTTCTGCGATGTCAGAGCTTCTGAGCGGGTGTGCAGAAATGAGGTCCCTGGAGCAGGTTCATGGGACCGTCGCTGGTACCAGGAGGCTCTCTTGAATACCTCCTGTTGGGGTGACAGCAGGATGTGAAGACATCCAACAGGTAGGGCCCGGTCACTGAGCATTCACTCTTCAGAGATGAAGGCCAGTGAGGCCAAAGCCCAGCTCCCCCAGTAGCAGACACGTGGGCAGAGGGAAAGCCCAAGGACCCCTGACCCCAAAGGGAATGGAACCCTACAGCAAGGGGGAAGCCCAGGGGGAGAGCACAGCCCAGCTGCAGCACCGCGCATGGCCTGGTGAGGCTGGGGACAGGGAGCGTGCCTCGGCTGTCGCAGGAGCTGTTCCTCACCCCACTGGCACCCCTGTCCATACGACAGAAAGAATGTGGCTAAGCCAGGCGTGGTGGCGCATGCTTGTAATCCCAGTACTTGGGAGGCTGAGACCGGAGGATCCGGGTTCACGGCCAGCCTCAGCTACTTAGTGAGGCCCTCCACAACTTCGTGAGACCTGGTTTCAAAATAAAGGATAAAAAATAGGGCCGGGGTGTAGCTCAGAGGTAGAATGCCCCTGGGTTCAATCCCCGGTACCGCAGAAAAAAAAAAAAAAGAAAGAATGTGGCTAATAGATCCTAGACATGGTGAAAACGGAATCTCGCCCACGTGGTACTGAACTAACTTGGGATGGAGCCTAGACAAAATGATATCATTGTTATTGTTTTGCAGTAGGTTGAACCCTGGACTTGCACATGCTAAGCAAGTGCTGTGCCACTGAGCTACATCCCCAACCCTGAAAGTATGTATATATATATATATATATATTTGTGGTACTGGGGATGGAACCCAGGGGCATTTTACCTCCGAGCTGCACCCCCAGCCCTATTTTTTATTCTTTATTTTGAAACAGGGTCTCACGAAGTTGCGGAGGGCCTCACTAAGTAGCTGAGGCTGGCTGTGAACCCGGATCCTCCTGTCTCAGCCTCCCAAGTACTGGGATTAAAAGTGTGAGCCACCACGCCTGTATATATATATATATTTTTTTTTTTTAATTTCCAATTAGAGGCTCTGATCCAGGGTCGCTCAACCTTTTCACCATTATTATCTCCCTAGAGTTGCAGCTGTGGCTCGGGGTTTCCCAACTAGACCAAACTTTTCTCCTTTCCTCAGACATCAGACACATTTCTATCTGTAATTTGGCTTACTGCAGTGATCCTACAGTACAGGCATAGGAGACATTTGGAGGAAAGTGCATTGATCGCAAATGCTTTTGAATGCCAATAACAAAGCCCCTGTCCAGAGAAAGGGAAGCAGATACAGGCTCATTTACTAATGTGTGCACATTTTGAAAATTCTGCAGTAGGCAGCGGCTGTCACTGGTTCTAATCACACCACAGTATTGGCTCCAAAGTGTCTAAAATTCTCTTGGCTTTGATTTTATGGTCGTAGGATGGCTGCTGCAGCTCCAGTCATCATATTTATACTGTATCAGAAAAAAAAGAAATAAAAAAAGGAAGTACCTTCAGATGGACTTCAGACTTCCGTTTATCTCTAATTGGCTAGAGTTGGGTCAGAGGCTGCTTGTAGCAATGAGAAGGGGATTGAGAATCCTTGACTGACCTTGGCATCTGGCACAGGGCAGGGGCATCTTTACTACTTAAAGGTCCTCTTGGTGCCCCTGGTGTACTTCCCCAACTGCCCCCTATTAAAGAATAGCAACTGATAGTCTAGATCTGGAGTTCTCACCCAAGGTTAATTTTCACTCCACCCCCACCTCTGTCCTAAGGGACATTTGGCAATATCTGCAGGTATTTTGATTGTCATAACTGGAGGTCGATACTGGTACCTAGTGGGTAGGATCCAAGGATGCTGCTAAACACCCGATAATGCCCAGACTTCTCCACACAACCAAGAATCTTCTGGTCCAAAATGGCAATGGTGCTAAGGTTAAGAAATCCTGTTCTTAGCCATTACAGAAACCTCCAGCCCAGTTTCCCTATCTCTAGAGTTCGGCATTACAAGCATCCAGCATGATAGTAACTCTTCCCAAGACACTGAGGGGGTCTGAATGGCTTCTCTATATTTCACCAAGGTCAGGACCCCAATGTGATTTTAATCCTAATGCCTTCTTTTTATTGGTGCATTGTAATTATACATCAGAGCGAGGTTCAGAGTGACAGATACATGCACTCAGTAGCATTCATTGTGTGTTTCCCTCCCGTTCGCACCCCGCTCCCCCAGCCATAGATAGTCTACATGGACACAAGTAACTTCATGTATGGACAAAGGATTAGTTACCATTAGTTATTTGGATAGTTACCATCTTTAGATCTCCCCTTTCTCCTCCACCCTCCCCACTTCTCTCTTCATATCCCCTCCCGCATCCCACTAATGTCTCCCCTCATTTATATGAGGTCTTCTTTGTTTCCCAGATTCTCTCTAGCTCCTGCATTGAGTGAAAACCTATGAACTTTCACTTTCTGTGACTAGCTAGTTTCACTCAGCATAATATTCCCGAGTTCCATCCATTTTCCTGCACATGCAAAGAATACCTTCTACCATTCCTGATTGTTACCTGTATTCTGCCTGGACACTTTCAGTTCTGGGATGCTCTTTCTACTTCTTTCCTTATTCTCCTCTCTCTCTCTCTCTCTGAACTGAATTCTAACTCACATGAAGTAAGTTACACAGTTCTTCAGTATACCTTCAATGTCTTTTGACAGGTACGGGAACCCATGCTCCTGTGATCTGTCATGACATTGAGCTTCTCATTAATGCAGAAAGTTTGCCTTGTGCTGCTTCCCAATCACCATCACCTCTTAGAGGTCGCCACTATTCTGAGTTTCCATGACGACAAGCATGTCTCTGCTGTTTACCCATTCTCCTGTTGGAGTTTTCAGTTGTTTCCAACTTGGAGCTAATAGGAATATCTTGTGCATTTTCACATATACACTCAGTTTTCTTAGGTGCATACCCAGGAAAAGAATAGCTGGGTAATAGGGTAGGCTGTGTTTGGCTTTAGTGTAAAACATCAATTTCCCAAAGCAGTTTGACCAAATTATTTCCCCAACAGCAGTGTGTGCCAGCATTCCGGCTGTTCCATGTCCTTGTCAACACTTGGTATTGTCTTTTTCATTTAAATTATTCTGGTAGATGTGTAGTCCTATTTTGTTGAGATTTCAATTTCTTTTTCCCAATAAGTAAAGACCTTTTTATATGTTTGCTAGCCATCTGATATCCTTGGTTGCAAGGTACTGAAAGTCTTTTGCTCATTGTTTAATTGGGTTGTTTTTCCTATTGATCTCTAGGAATTCTTTATAATCTTAGAAATATTACTTAAAATAGAAAACTGCTGAAATTTCTTGCTCTTTTTTTTTTTTTTGCAGTACTGGGGATTGAACCCAGGGGCATTCTACCTCCGAGGTCCACCCCCAGCCCTTTTTTTTTTATTCTTTATTTTGAAACAGGGTCTCACTAAGTTGTAGAGGATCTCACTAAGTAGCTAAGACTGGCGGCAAACCCAGATCCTCCTGTCTCTGCCTCCCAAGTACTGGGATTACAAGCGTGCGCCACCACGCCTGGCTCTTGCCCATTTTTTAAATCCCTTTAGAAATGTAAACCGTCATGTGAAGAAGTCTGATGTGGCCTCTTGTTAAAAGCTCATGTTAGATTATAAAGAAGACATTTGCCCTTTTGTAGAAAAACGAGGGCATGTGGTTTATATTAAGATTTTGATATAATAAAAGACAGCGAGCTGAGTGTGGTGGTGGAATGCCTGTAATCCCAGTACCTGGGAAGCTGAGACAGGAGGATCATAGATTTAGGGCCAGCCTCAGCAATTTAGGAGGCCCTCAGCAACTTAGTGAGACCCTATTTCCAAATAAAATATAAAATAGGGCTGGGGGTATAGCTCAGAGGTAGAATGCCCCTAGATTCAATCCCTAGTATCATACACACACACACACACACGCTCAGTGTACCTCACAATCACCATCTCTTTGTGATGCTATTGTCTAGATTTTGGCAGAAAAAGAAAACCAAAGGGGGAAAAATTACCAATTTTATAGTAAGCTCTTTTGGACCCAGAAATTATTCAAGTCATCCATTTTAATATAACTCATCTTAAATGGCCCCTAATAATGATAGCCACTGATCACCTTCTCTGTATCAAATGCTTGGCTAGGCACTTCACACACTTTATCTCACTTGATTTTCACAAATGTCCTGTGAGGTAAAGATGGTGAAACAGAAACATGAAGAAGTTAGAAATGTTTCCAAGGTCACAAGCTAATAACGATAGAGCCAGGATTTGAGCCCCATTCTAAAGTCAAAACCCATGCCCCTGAAGAAAAAAATAATACTTTTACAAAGCTGAAGTTTATAAATTATCTGAAGCTGAGAGGAAGCTTTACAAATATCCCCATTCTGCCGCTATCTTGTCCTATAAACTTCCCTTTCCAGCAGAGTGACTTGGCATTTGTGTGCTGTGATTGGCACTGAGAACGCTCATGAATTTCTAAGTCTATCCCAAGGGTGACAGCTCCGCGCGATGGCATGCAGATGTTTATTTAAAGATGTCCTGCCTGGTGGCCGCAGGATAGGGGAGCAGCCGGGAGGCACTGCTCAGGCCAGGTAGTGGCTTCTTGGTGGATTCCAATGCTGTCCCTCCCTCCAGAGCCTGTGCGGACAGGCATCTCTCTCCAGCAAACGCATGCACATTTTCTATTCCATTATGAGCCATCCTGAGCGAGTCTCTCTGCCAATTCGTTACCATTATCATAAAGCACGTTCTGTGCTTCCAAACTCTTCCCCAGCAGAAAGGAAATTAAAGGCAGATCCCAGATATCACCATTTCTGGCTCCTGGTAAAACATGCTTCCTTCTGTCTTCTGCAGTGGAGGAGGGAACTGATTCAGAACAGTGATGGGCAGTGTAGAGAGCCAATGATCCAGGGGCTAGGGCGGAGCTCAGTGGTAGAGCACCCATTCAGCATGTGTGAGGGCCTGGGTTCCATCCCCAGCACCAAAAAAAAAAAAAAAAAAAAAAAAGCCAAAGATCCCAATAGTCAAATGACTGGTGATGGGGAAACTTCAAAATAGTTCCTATTTTTTTCTTAAGATTTAAACCAATGTTTCACTACATGGGAAAATACATGCACACTCCAAGACATGCTCATTAGACATTTCCCAGAAGTGACTCATGCTTTATCCACAGAGTGGAGCTCACTTCAACCTGGTGGGATGTGGAAATAATTCCATTCCAAGTGGCATCCTGACTTTCTCATGTCGATGAAGGGATGGCTCAGGATAAACCTTAGACTTAATTTTTATATAGAGGCCTAATGGCTACTGCTTGCTGCACAGTTCTTCTGGGCTCCATGGTACTTGGGTGTCAAAAGGTTTGGGACACAAGCCCTGTGTGACCATCACCCCTGTCTTATCTATGCATCTTTATCCCCTACAACTCTCCCCCTTGCTCATGGCCCTTTTGCCAGCTGTCCCCCTACCTACATCACCCTTCTTTCAGCTAGCCAGGAGTTTGCTCCAATATCACCTTCTCTGTGAGAGCCACCCTGACCCCTCTAATTAACACCATCACCTGCCTCCACCCGCCTCTGTGACCCCCTTCAACATGTTCTACTTAGTACCTTCAAAATCCCTCTGCAATCTCGTTAAGTGTGTTGTCTGACTCTCCCTGGAAAATGGGATCTTTAAAAATCTCTTACCAAATACATTCTATATACATACTTATTAGCTATAAATTCTAATATTTTAATACAATAAATTCCCCCTTGACCCATATTATTCATTATTTGTTTTTGTTTGTGTTTCAAGGGCCTTGAACTTTCCTATAGGAAAGTCCCAATACTTGTTGTCTTGGTTGTTGCTATTGTGGTTTCATTTTGATCCTTTGTCAGCACAGAGCCTTCCAGCAAAGCCAGAACTTGATTTTTTAAAAATTGATAAATAGATAATAAAATCAACAAAGTATTGTTAAGCAGATTAGATGTAGTGAGTACACAAGTTATACATAATATTGATGAAAAGAAAATTTGCTGTATTAAAATATTGGAATCTATAAAGCCAGGCATGGTGCTGCATGCTTGCAATCCTAGAACTCAGGAGGCTGAGATAGGATGATTGCAGGTTTGAGGCCAGCCTCAGCAACTTAGTGAGACCCTGTTTCAAAATAAAAAATAAAATAGGGCTGGAGGAGTAACTCAGAGGTAGAATGACCCTGGGGGTTCCATCTCCAGTGAGACACACACACACACACACACACACACACACACGCACACCAAATTTATAGAATAAGAATTAAGCAGAAATCCCCCCTTAACCATGAGAGATATGTTCCAAGTGGATTGCCTGAAAACTTGGATAGTACCAAATCCTATATACTATGCTTTTTCCTATATATTCATACATAAAATAAACTTATAAATTTTAGGTTTGGCTATGGTAAGTTCAAAGTGTCTGCAGACCAGCCAAGTAGATGTGTTTCTCCCCTTCCTTATGTTAGCTGCACCCTTCTGTGCACCCACAGTTCCCTATTCTTGCGTCCCGCAGTAAACACATCAGAAGATGTATCTGCAGCTACCTGCACACCTGTGTATATTTTGCCTTTGAACTCCCTGATATACAAAGAACTCAAGAAACTCACCACCAAAAAAACAAATAACCCAATAAAAAATGGACAAGGGGACTAAATAGACACTTCACAAAAGAAGTAATACAAATAGCCAATAAATATATGAAAAAAATGTTCAACATCATTAGCAATCAGATATATGCAAATCAAAACCTCACTGAGATTTCACCTAACCCCAATTAGAATGGCAATCATTAAAAACACAAATAATAAATGCTGGTGAGGAGAATGTGGAGAATGTGGAGAAGTAGGAACTCTGACACATTGTTGGTGGGGTTGCAAATTAGTGCAACCACTTTGGAAAACAGCGTGGAGGATCCTCAGAAGAATGGGAATGAACCTACCATATGACCCAGCAATACCACTCCTAAGTATCTACCCAAAAGAATTGAAATCAGACAACCGTAGTAATGCATCCACATAATTATGTTTATAGCAGCACAATTCAAAATTACCAAACTATGGAACCAGACTGGGTGTCATCAACAGAGGAATGGATTACAAAATTATGGGATATACTCACAATGGAATTCTACTCAGCCGTAAAGAACAAAATTATGTCATTTGCAGGGAAATGGATGGAACTTGGAATATTAAGCTAAGCAAGCTATGTTCTTAACCCTCTTCACCTGTCTGTTCTGAGCACCAGAAGCTTGTCAATCATGCTTATGGAATGAATGAATGAATGAATGAATGAATGAATTCAATTAACCTCAACAACGTGTTGGTTCTGACATGTTTCTTCACCTTGAAGGAGCTGGTGATATAGGATCAGACAGATGGGAAAAATACTTAATCGGAGAGAGGGTGTGTTCTCACATCAGCAGCTCTCTCCCCCAGTCTCTCTTCTCTTTCAATCAAACCCAGCCACACCCCACTCCTTGTCTCTATGCTCCAGTTTTGAAATCAGAGTCCCTGGTTTCATGGGAGTATTGCCACCATTTCCAACTCGTGTTGACCTGTCATGCAGCTCTGAGCCCTGCTCCAGCCCTTGCCAGCACCCCCAGACTGTCAGCAGGCTGAGATCTGTGCTTACAGCGTGGTCCCCAAAGAGAGGCTGATCATTTGAATACCGCTGACAGGGGCTGACACTGGAAAAGAATGTGCTCTGCTGATGGCAGGGAGGGCACCATCAGCTCATTGTTTCTGCCTCCCGGGGCATAGATAAACACAGTAGCAGATCCAGAATGATGTGTGAAGATTCCGGAACATCTGGGGTTTAGAGCAGCCTTTCTAGAAAGGCCCTGACAGATATGGGTCAAGAGCACTGAGGGCATCTCCCAGAAATGGAGATTTTTATTTTTTTTTCTATTTGAAAGGTAACAGACATACAGTGTTTCTCACTCGAAATCACATTTGTGAGATTCATTCCCATAGAGGTAATACAGTCATCTTTTCTTTTTTAAATGCTAAACAACATGGCTTAGTTTGCTTGTCTTAGAACCTGGTATGAATCAAGTCCTACCAAGTGTGTTCTTTTTGAATGGTGTCTCTCCCTCAAAATCACATTTGTGGGATTCATTCGCATAGAAGTAAACAGTCATCTTTTCTTTTTTTTTTTTTTGCGTACTGGGGATGGAACCCAGGGGCATTCTACCTCCGAGCTACACCCCCGGCCCTATTTTTTATTCTTTATTTTGAAACCGGGTCTCACGAAGTTGCGGATGGCCTCACTAAGGTGAGGCTGGCTGTGAACCGGATCCTCGGTCTCCGCCTCCCAAGTACTGGGATTACAAGCATGTGCCACCACGCCCGGCTTATCTTTTCTCTTTTAAATGCTGTTTCTTTATGCGACTGTGATCATTTATCCATTCTGCCACCCATGGGTCAATGATCATTTGGGTACATTGCATTTTGCCATTGGAATCATTCTTGTTCCTGAATGCTGGGATACTTGGGCAAAAGTGTCTCTAGGGTATTTGGTGATAGAGTTCCTGGATCATTAGGTATGTGTATCCTCAAATTTAACAGAAATATCAAACTCTTCCAAAGTGAGTGTACCTATTCACAATCCCGCCATTAGTGGAACATTCAAGGCACCTTACCATTCTATCTCCGGGACACCAAGATAACTGCCATTGTCTGCAAACAAGGAGCTTCCGGCTCATCTTCAAAGATGGCCTCACATCTAGAAATGTGGCCTTTTGTCTCGCTTTTAGAATTTAGCCTTTTCCCCCCTCAGCGGATGGAAAGCATCTTACATTATTAGTCTAAGTATCACTCATCTAATTCGGACAGGCAGAAGAGCAGTTTAATAGCTATCCCATACATACTTTTCCTTCTAAAGTTGTGTAGACTGAAGTGCATTTGTCACAGGAAGTAAACAGAAAGTGGATGCCTGAAATAATACTGTGATTTCTTGGGCTCGGCTGGTTTGCTCCCTGGACCTCTGCTGAGAAAGAGGGTCTGGAGGATACATCCTGTCAGGGTCTGGATTGAACGTCTGTTGGTACTCTCTGGTTGTAATAGGGCAAGATAAGCAAGAAACAGTTTCTGAGAAATTCAGCATTATGTCTGTCCAGGGAATCTTCCCAAGAGAAGGCATCGCCTTGTTTTGACCCTTTTTACAAAACACGATCAGAACCAAAGGTCTAAGAAGTTGGAAAAGTTACAGAGAATTCTGATACTGCCTTTTGTTCAGGTAAAAAAGCATACCGTGCTTATCTCTAATGGTCTCTCCTTTACCCTGTATCCCCAACACCTTGCATATCATAGATGTTCAATAGAAGTTAATGAGTAGATGAAGAAACTCATTTGGTTAAAAATCTTGTCCTTTAAGATTCAATCCCATCTGATTACTGCCCCTGCAATAAATAATAATTATATTTTATGGTCTTAAAAATTTGGCCAATTCGTTTTTGTAAAGACACATTAATTCTGGGCTAATTATGATCCTTCTAAAAAGTTATTAAATTTGGTTAAACAGAAACATAAGGGAGATTCAAAGCCTCCCTCGCCTCTCCCCAGCCTGTCATAGTCAGCCCTCTCCTGTGTGATTTCTGACATTAGTGTTTGGAGGATAGCGACACCACTGAGCCCTGCTGGGGCACGAAATCCCTTTCCAAATGGAAGTCCAGACCACGGGAGGCGTCACTGTGCAGGTTGAACCAGCTGTAATGAGAAGCTCGTAACAATGAAGGAAGTATCTGCTGAGAGGGCAACACATCCTCTCTCCTTAATAAATCCCAGACAAAAGAGGACCGCGTGACTTCTCAGTGCAGTGAGCATACAAATTAAATCAGAGGAGATGTCTTGTTGATTGATGGATACTGCAGGTAATCAGATAATTGACCAGGCATGGACTGATAATGAGATACTTTGGGCTAATTAGAGGAGGACCAATGAATTGAATTCAGATAAAAAGCTGCATGTGTAAGGCCATTGTAGAGAAAAGGGCAGGTACCTGGAGAGCGGGGAGAAACTGGTAGTGGGGATTGGAAGTTATGAATCATCTGCCTATTCAGTGAGCCAGGCTCAAGTACCAATGGCACCAGAAACTTCCCTAGTTCCCGAAGATGGTTTGCGGTCCAAAATCTGATGTCCCAGGGGAAAATAAAAAGGCTGCAAATGCTATACTAAAAATGCCTTTATATTTTGCATTCAGTGATTCTTGAAGTATGATTTGATTATAAAATGATCAGATATTCTTTGGGAGGCATTGATACTCAAATTTTAATTGGAACATGGATTTCAGAAGTGTAGTCCCAGGGAGCGCTCATTTGGTCCAAAAGGACGTAATCTGAATTTCATAATTTTTTGTGCGTTTAAGAATATATTTGTCAGGTGTGGTGGCACGCCTGTAATCCCAGTGCTTGGGAGGCTGAGACAGGTTCGAGGCCAGCCTCAGCAACTTAGTGAGACCCTGTTTCAAATAAAAATAAAATAGTGCTGGGGGCAGAGCTCAGAGGTAGAATGCCTCTGGGTTCAATCCCCAGTGCCACAAAAGAAAAAAAAAGAGAGAATTTTTTTTTATTTCAAAGATCAGTAAGGCAATACCTCAGCCAGGCATGGTGGTGAGTAACCCCAGTACTTAGGAGGCTGAGACAGGAGGATCACAAGTTCAAGGCCAGCCTTAGCAACTTAGCAAGACCCTGTTTCAAAATAAAAAAGAAATAAAATAAAAAGGGCTGGGGCTATATCTCGGAGGTAGAGCGCCCCTGGGTTCAATCCTCAGTACCACAAGAAAAAAAAGTAAGACAACATCCCCCTCCCACCTTAGTCTTATACCTACCCCTTCTCTCTGCCACAATGCCTACTGTCCTGTCCTGCTGAGCCTCCTCTCCTGACGCACCAACAGGACCAAAAGAGGAGGACATCCTCATGCGCCTTAGAATGTGGGCAGTGAAGACCCTGGACACCTATTTCTCTCCCTTTCCCATTGACCCTTTCTCTCTTCCTCTTTCTCCCTGCCTCTTTATAGAGCCACATAAAACAATTCATCATGCTTCTTAGTTTACAGCATATGATCATCATCAAATAAGGCAGTGCCTGTATTGTATTGTGTTGTGTTGCATTGTGTTGTGTTGTATTGTATTGTATTGCATTGCGTTGTGTTGCGTTGCGTTGCGTTGTGTTGCATTGTATTGTACTGTGTTGTTATATTTTACACTGTTAAACCACACACTCCTACTGCCTTCCCTGCATAGGTTTTCACTTCACTGCATTTAACTTATGTTCTTCAACCCATTTTTTCTTTGCTTACTTGTATATTTGTAGCATAAAAATGTGCACAGTGTAGGACTTTGCATTACAATTTACATACCTATATAGTGCTGTAATTCTCCTTGTTTCTTATATTTTCATTCAACACTGTTTTTGAGATTTAGTCCTGAAGTTACATAAATCTAGTTCATTATTTCTCATTGCTACAATAGGTTCTAATCGACAGCCTTCTATTTGTTAAGTTGCAGGAATATCTAGTACATTCTTAAGTCCTTTAGGCATGGACAACACCTTCCCCGTGTCTCCCACCGTCTCCTACCTTTGCAATGATGCTCCTGATGAACAGAAGTCTTTGATTTTTATGTGCAGTCCATTGTCATTTTTATTTTGGCCTTTGTTTCCTGATCTTGTTTAAGAACGTGGTCACAAAGATACTCTCCTTCTTTTTCCTCTGTTATCTTTATACCCTTACCTTGTACCCTAATGTCTTCAATCCATTTGAAATTTATTTTTAGATAGTGAAAGGTAGGGATACAACTTTATTTTCTTCGTACTGGGAGCCGGTTTTCCCAGCATCACTTATTAAATAATTCATCCGGTCTACACAGCTGTGCGGATTTCTCCATAGGCCTTTTTGTTGCTACCACCGTGCTGTTAGGACTCAGTCTTTATTACCCTGGCATTGCGGTGTGTCTTGAGAGCTGGAGAGGTAATTCTTTCCACCTTCCTGTTTTTGTGTTTAGGAAAGGTCTTGTCCACTTGTGGAGTTTTATTTCTCAGTTCAAAATTTAGCATCACTTTATCAAGTTCCTCCCGATGATAGCAATTTTCTTGCAATTCTACTGAGTTTACAGATGAACTTGAAGAGAATTGATGATTTTATAATTGGTTACCCCATTCATGATGGTGGCCTATGCTCTCTTTGAAGATACCTTGAACGTATTTAGCCCTCTTTAAGATACCTTAATAACATGCTGGTATTTTTTGCTGAAAGACGTTGTATATTCTTTATTAATTGCTTGACACATTAGTATTGGACTTATGACAACATCTTATTTTCTATTATTTTTCAAATTTTGCTGACTGCCAATTTAGATGAATGTTATTGATTTATATGTATTGATATTTTTATTTGGGAATTTTATAAAACTCTTGTTATCAAAGTTTGTTGATTCAGATTGGGTTGCTATGTAGATGAGCAAGCAATCTATAAATAATGACTTTCAAAGTTTTCTTTCTTTTCTTATTCCTGGCCTTGTTCCATATCCTGATTTACTCCTCATTTTGAAAAGATGATTTAACTAATTAATGAGTTAAGAAGAAACTAGGCATATCTAGCTCAGTTCTTCCTGTGCCCCCCCTTTTTGTAGTGCTGGGGATTGACCCCAGAGGTATTCTACCTTCAAGCTATAGCCCCAGCCATTTATACATTTGTTTGTTTGTTTGTTTGTTTGTTTGTTTGTTTGTTTTGAAACAGGGTTTCACTAGGTTTCAGAAAGTCTCCCTAAACTGCTGAGACTGGCCTCAAACCTGTGATCCTCCTGTCTCTGCCTCCCAAGTACTGGGATTTCAGGTATGCACCACCACACCCAGCTTGTGTGGCCCCCTTTGAAGACAATCTGTCCAAAGGAAGAAAAACTGCTCAGCTATGGATGGAGGCCATCCTAATAAGTTATCAACAAACCCCCTTGCCTGGCTGGTCCAAGCTCATTCATAAGTATCAGCTTTATTAGTGATAAAGTCTTGCTACCTTACATGACTAGCTACCGCACATAACTATCTACCACACGTCTTCTTCCTAATTTGTTCTGATTTTGTGCGGCATAAAGATGGCGCTACTCATTATCCCTTTAACACCCGCATACCTTCTGATCATTAGACATCTGCTATGGTTTGAATGTTTGTCTCTCTCCAAAATTCATATTGAAACAATTTCCAATGCGGAAGTGTTAAGAGGTGAGGCATTTAGAAGGTGATTAGGTGACGAGGGCTCCTCCCTTAGAGTGGCAGTAAGGACCTTTTTTTTTTTTTTTTGCAGTACTGGGGATCGAACCCAGGGGCATTCTACCTCTGAGCTCCACACACAGCCCTATTTTGGATTCTTTATTTTGAAACAGGGTCTCACTAAGTTGCGGAGGGCCTCACTAAGTAGCTGAGGCTGGCCACGAACCCGGATCCTCCTGTCTCAGCCTCCCAAGTAAGGACCTTTTAACAGAGGCCGCACACACAGTGCTCGGCCCCTTTCCGCCCTTCTGCCAGGCCCTGGGCTCCTCCTGTTATGGGCTGTCATTTTCCTCTCACCCAGGAATCCAACCACCTTCCGTGTTCCCATGGGCTTTTCATGGTTTGGTGGTAAGTGCTTGAATCCATTCACCTGTCTTCTGTTTCTTTCCTGAAAATCTCCAAGGCTGGGTTTGAGGAAGGGAGACAATAGCTTATATTGATTTGCCACATTGTCCAGAATTGAAGTTTTTCTAAACGTTGTGATTGAAAAACCATGAGTCTTATGTTAGTATCAGATGCATACTGTCTAGCATGCAGCCAATTCTTACTAAACATCACCTCAATAAATCGATACGTCCACTCAACGATGTTTCAGATGATACATAAAGTCATGTTTTATTTATTTATTTATGTATTTATTTATTTTTGCAGTAGTGGGGATTGAACCCAACAGCATTCTACCTCCGAGCTACACCCCCAGCCCTAGTTTTTATTCTTTATTATTTTTTTAAATTTTTTTGTGGTACTAGGGATTGAACCCAGGGGCATTCTACCTCTGAGCTCCACCCCCAGCCCTATTTTTTATTCTTTATTTTGAAACAGGGTCTCACTAAGTTGCGGAGGGCCTCACTAAGTAGCTGAGGCTGGCCACGAATCCGGATCCTCCAGTCTCAGCCTCCCAAGTACTGGGATTACAAGTGTGCGCCACCATGCCTGACTTATTCTTGTTTTCTTGTTTTTTTGTTTTTTTGTTTGCGGTACCGGGGATTGAACCCAAGGGCTTTCTACCTCTGAGCTACACCCCCGGCCCTATTTTTTATACTTTATTTTGAAACCGGGTCTCACAAAGTTGCAGAGGCCTCACTAAGTAGCTGAGGTTGGCCACGAACCCGGATCCTCCAGTCTCAGCCTCCCAAGTACTGGGATTACAAGTGTGCGCCACCACACCCAGCTTATTCTTTATTTTGAATCAGGGTGTCACTAAATTGGGGAGGGCCTCACTAAGTAGCTGAGGCTGGCCGCGAACCTGCAATCCTCCTGTTTTAGCTTCCCAAGTGGGATTACAAGCGTGCGCCACCACGCCCAGCTTAAATTTTTTGTTGTTGTCATTTGGTACTAGGGATTGAACCCGGGACCTCACGCATGCTAGGCAAGTGCTCTACCACTGAGCTAATTCCCCATTAAATTTAATCTTTATATTCTGCTTGAGGAGAACAATATTGCTTCAGATGGCCTGAAAAAGGAGAGCAATTGCATTTTAATAACCTAATCGTAGAGGAAGCCCCCGAACAGAGTCCGCATTGCATGCACATACCTGGTTGGGAGAGATTTCCTGTTCAGTTTCACTTGTCTCTCTGATCCTCAGCTGCTCGGGCTCTGGGATCCATGCCCAGGCCCATCTCATCATGTTAATACTGCAGGGTGTTCTCTGTGTGTTAAGTGCTATTCTTTCCCTCTCTGCAGCTCCTGCTTCAAAAGAGCTCACCGTGCTGTAAAAGAGCCTATGGAGTAGACATCGCTTATTTCAGTCCCAGGGAAGGTAGAAAAGACTGAGAAAGAAATGAGTCAGAACTCTTTCTAATGCTTGTTACCCTTCAAAGAAAAGAGGAAAAGAGGAAGGGAGAGGCAAGAGAAGGACAGACAAGGAGAGGGGAGGGAAGGCAGGACAGGGTGGGTTGTCCCCGCCCCTCCTCAGTGTCTCCTCTATCCCTGGAGCTCCTGTCCTGTGCTCAATCACCTCTCTGCTCTGCCTCTGGACTTTGTCCCTTTTTCCTTGAGATGGGTACTGACTGGCAGTGATCGCCTATGCGTTTACCCCTGTCAAGTCTTAATATGCATCTCAGTTGCATTTTGGGGCCCTTTCTCTCCTGCTGTTGCATCTGTAAAAACACTAAGTCCTTGTGGAGCAATTTGGAAATGTCTACTAGCTTTCTCCTTCCCTCTTCTCTCTCTCTCTCTCTCTCTCTCTCTCTCTCTCTCTCTGTGTGTGTGTGTGTGTGTGTGTGTGTGTGTGTGAATGGTATTGGGGATTGAAACCAGGGGCATTCTACCTCGAGCTACACTGCCAGCCCTTTTTATTTTTATTTTTTTAAACAGGGTTTTGCTAAGTTGCTGAGGCTGGCCCTGAACCTGCAATCCTCCTGTCTCAACCTCCAGAATACTGGGATTACAAGTGTGCATGCGCCAACCACCCAGCTTCCTTCCTTCCTCTTTATCAGGAAGCATCTCTCTCTGCACATCCATCCCTCCTGTCTTCCTCAGATTACAGAAGTCTCTAGTTTCTTCAATTTCATCTCCTTTACCTCCTCCTCTTCTCCTTTCTTTTATTTTTTATTGCTATTTTTGAGGAGACTGGGGATTGAACCCAGGGGCATTCTACCATTTATTTTTTACTTTGAAACAGGGTCTTGCTGCGTTGCTGAGGGTCTCACTAAGTTGCCGAGGTGGGCCTTAAACCTGTGGTCCTCCTGTCTCAACCTCCCAAGTACTCTTCCCCTTTCTGTTGCTGTTTTGGCTGCTTTTTTCTTCCTCTTCTTTCTCCTACTTCTCTTTGCTCATTTTATTTGTTCATCACTTCATGGGCGCCTAGCACTATGTGGAGCTAATTATTTCATTAATTATCTCATTAAATCATCACAGTATTACAACCATATATAGAATACCATTACCCTACTTATACAGAAGATGCTTAGAAGACTCAGAGAAGTCAAGTAACTCATCCAAGGTTACACAGTTCATAGCCAGCAGATCTCATCAGCTCCTGACCCTTGACCTTGAAGCCTGGGCATGTTTGGTGACATAACTAAGGAAATAAATGTGTTGCCTTCTTTGAGGCATTGCTCTATTCCTCTCCTTTCTTTGATTGCTAACAAATCTGTCAAGCAGATGGGCATCTATGCTCGTGTTTCCTCAGCATTGAAACCCTCCCCCAACCCTTGTATTCTCACTTCTGCACTCTGCTGTCCTGCCATTATTAGAATGCTCTCTCCAAAGTCACCAATGGGCACAAGTGGCCACTGTAATCCTCCTCCTTGACACCTCTGTGGCTGTTGATGTTTTAATGATCCTGTCTTTGACATTTCAGCTGCCGGCCAACATGGACTGTTCAACAGATTCGTGTGGTCCCTCAGCTGCGCTGTGAGATCGTGCAGCCGTAGACAGCAGGGACAGCAGGGTGAGCCACTGATGGATGCATCTCAAGCCCATGGCCATAAATTCTCATTTCCTTTGAGGGTCGAGAGGCACAAATCAGCTGGGCACAGTGGCGCATACCTATAATCCCAGTACTTGGGAGGCTGAGATTGAAGGATCGCAGGTTCGTGGCCAGCCTCAGCAACTTGGTGAGAAACTTAGCAACTTAGCAAGGCCCTGTTTCAAAAAAATTAAAAAAGAAAGAAAGAAAAGAAAATAGGACTGAGAGTGTAGCTCAGAGGTAGAGTGCCCTGGGTTTAATACCCAGTACCAAAAATAGAGGCATGAATCATCTTCATGGTGGGAAGGATCTTTTTATAGGTGTAAAGCTATTTTTGCAGCAAAATAAATCATTTACCTTTACTGAATGATACCTAATCATTTGTGATGACACTGCATGTATAACTCTTAAATCTTAAGGGCCTCAAAAACTAGATAATATTGATATTCACCACAAACTATAAGTAACCCTGATAATACTACACGGGTTTGGAGTCTTGAGGTGGTGGTGAGGTGTGGGCGGAGTGGTTCTCATCTTTTTCTAATGGTTCAGTAGAAAAATGAATCTCCTGGGGATATTTTGTATATAATTTTGTATATGAAATTCTTCTAATTACTCCCAGAGGGGTATGTGTGAATATCACAGAATATTTATTTTCTCTGAAGATTTTGCAGTTCTTAAAATGAAAGAAGTAGTTCAAACAAAATAATTACAGATTTTCTTCCTCCACCACATGACCTGGAGAAAGTCAAGTCTGTTTGGTTGGAAGCTTAATGCATGAGGTTTAGGACACCCAGGAAAAGGGAGCTGGCAGATTTAAAAATGTAGAATACACTCAACATTTACATAGAACTTTATGGCACCCAAAGTATATTCACCACATTATCCCACTTACCTTCTCCCAAATTCTTTTTTCATAATTTTTATTGGTACATTGTAATCCTGTATCATAATGAAGTTCAGAGTGAGGCCGGGCATGGTGGCGCACACTTGTAATCCCAGTACTTTGGGAGGCGGAGACCGGAGGATCCGGGTTCGCGGCCAGCCTCAGCTTTCTCTCTCTCTCTACCTAGTGAGGCCCTCCACAACTTAGTGAGACCCGGTTTCAAAATAAAGTATAAAAAAATAGGGCCGGGGGTGTAGCGCGGAGGTAGAACGCCCCTGCGTTCAATCCCCGGTACTGCAAAAAAAAAAAAAGAAGTTCAGAGTGATAGAGACATACCTGCCCACAGCCCTTGGTGAGCTCCCCCTCCTCCAGACCCCACCCCACTCTCTCTCCTACTCTGTACACTATATGGAGATTGGCATTGATATTTTGTATATGTCCACCATGTCAACTGAAGTGTTTCTTTCATCAGCTCTCCCTCCACTTCACCTCTCTTCCTTCCCTGGACTCCCTCCATCACTCCACTAGGGTTTCTCCTCCTTTAGTTGGAGTTCTCTTATATCGAAATTTCTCCCTAGCTTCCAAATACGAGTGAAAACATATGACCCTTCATTTTTTGTGACTGGCTGCTCTCACTTAGTATAATATTCTCAGTTCCATCCATTTTCCTGCAAATGACATAATTTTGCTCTTCTATATGGCTGAGTAGAATTCCATTGTGTGTGTGTGTGTGTGTGTGTGTGTGTGTGTGTGTGTATCCCATTATTATGTAATCCATTCATCTGTTGATGGACACCTCAACAGGTTCCATCATTTGGCTATTGTGAGTTGTGCTGCTATAAACATGGACATGCATGGATCACTATAATATTCTGGCTTCAATTCCTTTGGAAAGATACCCAGGAGTGGTATAGCTAGATTTGCCTTCTCCCAAATTCTTGAGTAAGATGAGGATTCTGATACCAGTTTATAGTTCAAGAAATGAAAGTCATGACAGTTGACACTGTCTGGCCAGGTCTCCATTAGCCATAAAGGCAGCCCAAAGGTTAATGCCTAGGCCCCTGCCCCTAGCCAAGGGCTAAGCCTCATCTTCCTTCAGTCTCACCTGAGTTAACAAATTGACGGGAGTGGGTTGTAGCAGAGTCTGGCGCAGGCAAGCAGGCAAACAAGGGGCTCAGTTCACAAACGTGAATGAAACTGCATGAAAGGAGACAATTTACTTTCTAAAGAGGAAAAATCCTATTCATCTGATGTCGGAGGGTAGCATTGTTCCACTAAAAGGACATGCATGGACATGATTGATTCCTGGCAATTCCATTACAAAGGGCAGTAGGCGTTTTCAAGTGGGACCTGTCACCCACCCTGGCCACTGGATTTCCTACTGAGACAAACTCCCCATAGCTGGGTGGACTATTATTGTGTAGTGCTAAAGCTCAAAGGGCACTTAGGAATCACTGATGGAGCCTCTGGTTAGGACGCCCAAATCTAGAGGGGACATGACCAGGAACAGTGTTACAAAAGGTGAGAGGAATGGAAGTTTCTCTCCCTCTGGAGCCAACGTGTGCCTGAAGAAGACCCTTGGGATGTCAGTTTAGCCATGGATCCCTGAGAATCATCCCCCTCTACCATTGTGCCCTCCTCCATATTGCAGGCCCTGCCACACATAGGTGTACACACACACACACACACACACACACACACACACACACACAGCCTCAGCAGCCGTGTGTCCACACTGTGGCCCTGCAGTCTCAGTTATAGTGATTGGAGCAGCGAGCAGCTGTGACCCAAGCTGGACCACTTGGTGTCTCTCTGTCTCTCTCTCTCTCTCTCTCTCTCTCTCTCTCTCTTTCTCTTTGAAATCAAAAGACAAAGCAAGAGCCAGGCATGGTGGTGCCCGCTTTAATCCCAGTACTTGGGAGGCGGAGACTGGAGGATCCGGGTTCGCGACTAGCCTCAGCTACTTAGCGAGGCCCTCCGCAACTTCGTGAGACCCTGTTTCAAAATAAAGTATAAAAAATAGGGCCGGGGTGTAGTGCAGAGGTAGAACGCCCCTGGGTTCAATCCCTGGTACCACACACACACACACACACACACACACACAAAAGACAAAGCAAATAGGAAAAGATTTCTGAGTTGTGCGGGAATCGAGGATTTATAAGGAAAGTCCACAAACTCAGGCCACAGAAACTCTGCCTTTGCCCCCCTCTTCCTGAACACTGGTCACTTGGCTTTTCCTCTGACTTGAGGAGCTACTGCCAGGGCTGTCTATGATTCACTGGTTGATTAGTTAAATGATCTATCAATTTTTATTTAGAAAGTGACATTTTCTTGGTTAGTTTGAGAGCTCCTAAATAGTAGCTATTAGAAAATACATAGTTGGGCATGGGGGCACACACCTGTAATCCCAGTGCTTGGGAGGCTGAGACAGGAGAATTGCAGATTTGAGGCCAGCCTCAGCAGCTCAGTGAGACGCTCAGCAACCTATCAAGGTCCTGTTTTGTTGCAGAAGAGTCTGGTAACCAGTGAGTAAGACCCAGAGGCCAGATTAGGATGTAATGAGTTTTATTCATCTGGTAAGACCCAGAGACCAAACCTCTAGGTCCTAGCCCCAGTCTAGAAATTATAAGCTTTTTATACAATAGCCAATTTAATTCTTGGGAAGGGGGAGTGAATAGAAAATTTTTACCTCGTGTAAGCAATTTACAGAAGCAGAACAGCAGTCAGCCTAGATGTCATTCTATGGTGTGGTTGTCAAGGACCTTACGTGGTTGTCCTGCCTGGAAAGTCCCATCTATGTTTAACTTGGGAGGGGGTCGGAGGGGGGGCTTTGTTCTCCTGGTCCCTTGTTCTTCAGCCAAAAGTTGTTTACTGGGACAAGGTCGTGCTCCTACCTCAGTTTCAAAGTAAAAATAGATATAGATGATAGAAAGATAGATAGATAGATGATAGACGATAGATAGATGATGATGATGATGATAGATAGATGATAGACAATAGATAGATGATGATAGATAGATGATAGATAGATAGATGATAGATAGGGCTGGGTGTAGCTCAGAGGTAGAATGCCCCTGGGTTCAACCCCCAGTACCAAAAATAAATAAGTAAATAAAAAAGAAAACATACAAGCTCTTTATACTTTCAATTATATAACTGCATATGTGTATGCTTTGGATGCACGTACACACATGCACAGACAGTAAGATCCAGAAAACTAGTGGAATTGTCAATTGTGGAATAGGAAATTTTAAGTTCCAAGTTTTGTTTTTTTTCATCAATTAGAAATATTGTTTACTGATTACAGAAAATTTGGCATTGCCTAACTGTTATGTACCAGACATTATACTAGAGGGCTTTGCTTACATTTTTTCTGATCTTAATTTGAAAAGTAATTATTATTCCCATTTAAAGATGAGAAGGTGTGTGTGTGTGTGTGTGTGTGTGTGTGTGTGTGTATTCAAGTCATTAAACAAAAAAAAAAGTCTGTAGTGTGGGCTAACCATAAAAAATACAAAATATATGGGAAGGGAGCCGGGGGAAAAGCCCGCCAAGTGCTGTGTGCATGTATGTCACTATCACTATGAACTAAATTATGATGTGAGAATATAACGCACCAATAAAAGTATTTAAAAAGGTAAAAAAATACAAAATATATGTATGGCTACTACAAAGCAATTCATAATCCTGTCAATCACTTGGACCAAATGCATACAGAAAAAGCTAGCTTACTTGGATAACATATTCAGATTTATCTGCGCAGCCAAGTATGAAAAAGGATTCTAAAGATTTCTGCCATATCTGTAGCAATGAGTAAGGGCGAGGGAAGCGCCTGCGCCACCCCTGCTGCTCAGGCAGGCAGGAGACAGCATGGAGCTATGGAAACAGAAATGCACGGGAGGCTCTGATGTGAACGTGGTGATTTGCATTGTTTAAGGAAGTATGCCCTTGTCAACAACTCCAAGTTTTGGTGTGGAAGGCAGGATTTTTGTAAAATGGTTAAGCATGTACTTATCTCCTGTAGGATGTGGGCGGACAGTGTGTTTTACACACCCATGCTGAAGTCGGTGGAAGGTTCTCGGGGCTCCCCCACATACTGAGTTGACATTTGAGAGCCATTCTTTTATTTGCAATTTTTAATTTCACAAGCAATCTAGTTTATATCTATAGGTACAAATTTAAACAGTTTACCGAAGTGAGGTCCGTGTCTTGCAACCATGTTCTGTCTGTCACCTTCTTCATTTTACTAAACAACTTATTACTAGTGTTTTATTATTGGTGGGAAACAACTCTCCATGACTCTCTCACATTCCTGCACGTCTTTCCAGCAGAGCGCCCCCTGCCTGTGTCCCAGTCTGTCTTGTCATGGTTATCTGTATAGTGGCAGTCTTGGAAGACAGAGATAGTGTCTCCCTTGAGAGCAGGTTTGTTCCAGCCTTGGGGGACAGGGATGGTGCCTCTCTCCTGAGCTGAGAGCAGGTGTTCTGATTGTTAACTATAAGAAAAGTGGGTTTCCCAAGCTCAGTGCTCCCCTTCTGTCATGCAACCCACTATTGATGGTGGGCTCCACGGGACAGGTGTCACCTGGCCCTCTTTGGTCACTCTGTGGGAGTTGGGGCTTAGGAAACGGGCAGGAAAAAAAGATCCTGATATTCTGGCTTCTGCTATTGCTCTAGGACAGCCCTTGTCTCTGTCCCGGAGTCTGTCATCCACCAGCATCCTTTCAACTATGGCCGACTTGCTAGCTTCCAAGTGGGGTCAAATGTCAGAGTCTTCATGGGTCTTGACAATCATGCCACTGAACTATTGTTCAATATCATCATTTTTGATAGCTGAATTTTAACAGATGCACCATGAAGCCTTTGTCTAGTTCTCTGTTGCTGAAATCTTAAACAGTTTCCATTTAAATGGCCTTGTCTTTAAATAATACAGGTATACAACATATTTATACCTCCATCCCGTATACGTGACTTTTGTTAGATGAAAGCTCAGCAAAGTTTTACTCCTGATGAACTGCAGGTACAATACCATTTCAGATTTCCTGGGTATATATGGTAATGAACTTCTACCTACTACTCACCTCTCACCGGTCCTCGAGGTCAGGCTCACAAGAGGAGGATGGGTCAACCAGTGACAGATGGTGGGACAGGCCCCGGTGTCAGAGTGCATCACTGCAGGCTAGGCTGTGAAAACAGGGAGGCAAAAGGTCAGAAATCCTGGATGGTGTGGCTTAAAACCTCAAAAATAAGTTCCCATCCTCATATCCCACCTCTTCCATCTGACTTCTACTTTCTCCAGGCTCATGAACACCAGATGAGACAATGCCAAAGCCAGCCCAGCTGATTCAACTGGGAAGTACACATGAAGTACTTGCTTATAGATTTAGAGAGTTTATATAGGTAGAGAAAAGGGGAGCCAGCAACTCATGGTTTGTCCCGAACAACAGGGCTGGAAGGATGCTCCTGCAGATGTAGCTCAGCAGTTCATATTCTGCAGCTCTAATCTGGGGTGGCAGGACAGGTTAGAAAACCCCATACCACATCAGCTCCTGGAGACATGAGACACTGAGTCATGACAGCCTCCCAGAGGGACAAGCCTCACGACAGCTCCCGCCAGCTGACCCTCCGCTCCTGTGCTCCTGGAGGACCCCAGCATGTGCCCAGGTTCCCCTGCACTCTCCTTTCCATCTGGTTCTCTCATTCTCTCCCCAACCTCTGCCCACACACTAACGCCTGCTATTGCACATTCTCCAGACATACTGAGCCTGGCCAAAGTGAGCCTTTACCTGGGACCATTTTCCTCCATTTTATACCACCAATGAAAGGTACTGCACACCTACCTATTGAGCTCTGTGCCTTGATGTATTTAATAATCACCACAGCCCAAGAATCCAGCAAGGTGGGTAATATTACAGGTACTTATTGAATCATGATGGGGCTGCATCCTGATAAATCCATCCTAGGTCGAAAATGCCTTCACGCCTGACCTGAGCATCCCAGATAGCAGCATGCACTGTATGAGCTGCTGTTCACTGATTCTGCCCAGCACCATGAGAGAGGATAGTACTGCATACCTGCTAGCCTGGGAAAAGATCCAGATTCAAAATTAGAAATACAGCCCCCATTAAATATGCATGCTTTCGTATCATTGTTAAGTTGAAAAAATAGCAAATAGAATAATTGCAAGTCAGGGATGATTGGCATACCCATTTTACAGAAAAGGAGGGGAATGTTCAGGGGCCCTTCCCAGGATTCTCCAGTTTATAAGTAGCAGAGTCAGGGTTCAACCCTTGTGACCCTTCATAGGACATAGCACAAAGCCTAGCTCATAACAGTCATCATCAAACGTCTGGAAATTCATATCAAACAAATCACGGCAAGGAGGCATGAGACACACTGAATCTACAATTCTGGATAGTCAGATCTGATGGTGGATGCTGGAGTAAAGATGGTCAAAGGGAATGAGGAAGAGGGTCCAGTCAGCATCAAAGATCCTTTGGCCTGAATCCCAGGCTCTATGTTGGTGGAGCCAGGGACCAGCCGTGTCAACTGGAAACTTGTGTTAAGGAGGGGGGATTTGGGGTCTAGAAGGAGCCTCAGTAGGTTTGGGATTCACCCTGCCCTTCTCTCTGGAGCTCCTCCCCAGGTATATCTTGAGCTTAGCCCATGAAAACCTACTCTTTTCATCCTTTCAGCCTATCTCAGTCAACATTCTCACTGCTGTTATCCCAAATGACTGACCACACAGCTTAGAGGAAGGAAGATTTATTAGCTCACAATTTTTTGAAAACTTTGGGGTTCAGTCCATGTGAGGCCAGATCTGTTGAGCCCAGTGCATGGCAGCAGGAAGCAGAAAGAAAGCAGGCAGAAAGTAAGGCTTTGCTCTCACATCCTGGAGGCCAGAAGCAAGAGAGCCAGCAAGCAAAGGGATTCAAAGACAAAAGCACAATCCCTAAGACCACACCCCCAGCAACCCACCCTCTCCAGCCACACCCCACCTGCCTAGGTTACCACCCAATAAATCCATTACAATGGATTTATCCACTGATGAAATTACAATCCCCATGACTTAATTATATCAACACTGAACATAAATACATGAGATCTTCAGGGGACCTTCTATATCTAACCATAACAGCCTGGCTGGGACTGCCCATCAGTCTTATTCCTCTCTAACCCCGTCTGTCTGCCACTTTCAAAATTCACTGCAAGGAGAACAGGAGGCAGCCATGGCTGGAGTAAGAAGGGTCATCATCTATGTGAAGTCTTGGGGTGTCTCAGAAACAAATGCAACAACAGGATGCTGTCTGTAATGGAATTTGAACCAATAACTATCATTTTGTTTGGTTCCTCTCCAACAGATGGTAGTAAGACTTTTCTCTCAATATTGAGGGTGACAGTGTTGAGGGCTGTGGCTCCTCCCAGCCCTGTACTGGGTCAGGGAGATTGGGGGAAGGACAGTACTTTAGAAATACACTTGCTAGTTTTGCTGCTTTAGTAAGTCCTCCTTCCCCTGCCCTGGCCCACAGTGAGTCATACTGCAGGACACCCCGTCTGGGGATCTTTCCCACTACAAACTGTGCTGCGCAGAGACAGCACAGCATACAGACCTAACCTGCAGGGCTTTGAGGTTGGGTGAACATGGTGATGAACCTCAGTCCTGCCTTCTATAGCAGCTTTTGAAAGCCTGGGCAGGTGGTTTTGCCTCTAAGAGCCTCCACTGCCTTGAGCGCCAATGGGGATAGTGAGGGGATCCACCTCATAGAGTGATGGGACAGATTTAATAAGACAGGGTCTGGCAAGGGCATATTAGCATGTGGCACATGGCAAGTGTTATGGTTTAGCTATAGAACGTCCCCTGAAAGAACATATGTATTGATGTTCAGAGTTGATGTGATTTAATCTTGAGGGTTGTGATCTCTTCAGTGGATAAATCCATCCTATGGATTCATTGGGTGGTAACCTAGGCAGTAGGGTGTGGCTGGAGGAGGTGGGTCCCTGGGGTGTGGTCTTAGGGACTGTGCTTGTGTCCTTGAACCCCCCTTGCTCTCTCATTTCTGGCCTCTGTGATGTGAGAGCAGAGTGCTTGCTCTCTCTGCTTACCTGACGCCATGTCCTGAGCTCCGCCAGTGTAACCTGGCCTGACATGGACTGAACCCCTGAAATCTCCAGAACTGTGAGCAAATAAATCTTCCTTCCTTTAAGCTGTGGTCAGCTGTTTTGGATCACGGCCATGAGAATGCTGACTGAGATAGCAGTATGCATCACAGTTGTTGTATTTTGGTTCTTAAAGCTGTGGTCCACACATGCATTGTACGAGGTGATAGGAGGCGTCTATGAGGACTGCACAGAGCTCCACAGGTGCATCTGTGGTGACTGGGCTGTCTTCTCCTAGGGGCCTTGCTTTCCACCAGCACCCAGAAGGCAGTTCTGTGCCCAAGGGCAGGGATACTGAGAACCTTGTGCTTTCATGCCCAGTGTCATCTTTAAGAACTTGCAAGAGAGACAGGCATGGTGACACATGCCTATAATCCCAGCACTTGGGAGGCTGAGACAGGAGGATTGCAGATTAGAGGTCAGCCTCAGCAACTCAGTGAGACCCTGTTTCAAAATAAGAAATAAAAAGGGCGAGGGGTATAGCTCAGAGGTAGAATGCCCCTGGGTTCAATCCCAATACCAAAACAACAACAACAACAATAATAACAACAACAACAATGACAACCTGCAAGAGGTCCTTATTTCTGACAATAAACTCTAAAGATAAATGAGCTAAAGCTCTGGACCAAGGAATGAGAGTCTGCCTTTGACTGTAAGCTGCCAAGGATAGTACTGTGACCCCGGGTTGAAGCCATGATCCTGGGTGTCACATCAGTCAATGGTCCTGGAGATTGGGCAGATCTCACTGAAATTCACCAAATGCTCATGTTCTGTAAAGTCACAACACAGCTAATAATACTGTCAATTCATAATACTGCCAATCATACTGCCAATCATGCTGTCAATTCATAATACTGCCAGTAATAATACTGTCAATTCATAATACTGTCAATTTGGACCAAATGCATGCACAAAAAGCTAGCTTACTTGGATAACATATCCAAGTAATACTGGCCATTTTCCCCTGACCTTAAGGATGCGTGTGCTGCTTGGAATTCAGAGGCTGTGCTCCAGGCCGCACATCGATCCTGCTTCCTCCACCCCACTCTAATACACTGAAACTATAAGATTAATCGAACGGCTAAAATGAATGGAGTTGTATATACCAGCTCATGTTCCAGTGGTCAGGGTGACCTTTGGCGAAAGTGTCCGTTCAGCATTTGAAAGTGTATATTTTCCCAGCATCTCACAATGAAATACACATCACAAAGCAAAGCTTAACAATGCTTTTCTTTTATGCCGATGAACTGAGAAGTACGAGATGTTCATCTGCCCCAGAGTCGGAAAAAAACACACAGCCAATCACGAAGCCTAAGAATATCACAATTGACTTCTAACAGCAAATAGTCATGCCTAGGCTATTCCATTTAGCCAGTTACTCGGCTCTTTTTGAAAGGCATTATTAAGCTTGTTAGAGAATCTCAAAGGGAATCAGTTTCATTAGGGAACTAAACAATTAGACCTTGGAGTATTTAAAAAGATTATGGGAATATGAACAGTACTGAACAGTGGCCCTTGAAATGCATCTGGGAACTCAATAGATGGAAATAAAGATTTTCAAAAGTATTTTCTCAGATCATTGTTTTTCAAATGATCATTAATTGGTTGTTTTCCAATATAAGGCATTCATTGTATAAATATATTATGTATGCGTGTTATTTTTAGAGCATTTATGTTACAGATAATCCAAAAGAAGAAAATGGCCCATTTTAAGAAATAACCACTGTCACTCTTTGGCCACCTTAGAGCCAGAGTGATTGCATTTATAATCTGGTTCCAACATTTATTGACTCTGGGATCTGTGGAATTTGCCAAAACTTTGCTTGATTAAATTTTCTCATCTGTATAATTGGGATTTAAAATAGTACCTTCCTCACAGTGCTTTGGGAGAATCAAATTAGATAATATGTGTGAAGTCTTAAATCAGTTCCTGGTATTTGGTAAATCTTCAGAATAAATATTAGCTATTTTATATATCTTATATAGATAACATGCAATTAAAATGACATTTTATCATAAGTACTGTTCTATAACCAACTTCTTTTTTCTTTTGTGGCACTGGGGATTGAACCCAGGGGCCATCTACCTCTGTGCTACATCCCCAGCCCATTTTTTATTCTTTATTTTGAAACAGGGTCTCACTAAATTGCGAAGGCCCTCACTAAGTAGCTGAGGCTAGCCACAAACCTACGATCCTGTTTTAGCCTCCCAAGTACTGGGATTACAAGCGTGTGCCACCACGCCCAGCTTTATAACCAACTTCTTATTTAATAGCATATTGCAAAGATGTTTTGGCATAAATAGATGCACATCTCTTCATTGCTTTTAATGGCTGTATAATATTCCATTGTGTGGATGTTTGGTGAATTACCAAGCAGGAGGCCAAGCAAAGCTGTGTTTCAGACCCCATCCTTCCCTGCTAGAGCTCAAGGAAGATGAAGGCCCAGCACAGGCCATCCCACTGTACTGGTGCGATCTTCCCCTTTGTTGTAACTCCTCTACTCGGCGCTCAGCATTCATGGGCTCCCTCACAGTGACAGAATACCCTCCCTGCTGGAAGGGGCTCTTGCTGCTTGTGGGATACTGCCCAAAGAAAAGACCCATTGCATCTGTGAGCCAGTATCTCTGCCACTCACATCCTTGCAACTTCTGGAGAAGGAAGGGTCGGCATGGCTGAGGAGGATGCTTGTCTCCTTCCAGAGGGAACAGAAACTTACTTAAATAACCAAGTCAAGGTAATCCAGAAGTCAGTGTAGTATGAGAGCGAGGATTGTCATTCATGTTTCTGCCACATCCCAGCAAGGAGCCCAGTGAGCCCATGGCAGGATCATAGCCCCTGAGCACGGCAGGAAGTGGGAGATGGGTGGCTCCCTTTTTAGAGGAGTGCGTGGAAGCTCTGTCCCAGGTGTCGTGGGCAGAAGAGGCAGAACAGGGATGAATCCAGATGTTTGGGCTTCTTGTCCAGACTTCTTCCCACTCTACTGCATCCCCTCTGTCCCACCCAAGGTGTGGGAAAGTGGCCACATAGGCAGACTTCTGTGATAGAGCTGAGTTCAATTCCTCTGTTGTTTACCCATCTGCCCTCTTGGTCAGATCTTTGGGAAACTTAGGGTGGGGAGGGCAGCAGGAGGAAGTCCTAACTCTTTAGCAAGAGTTAGGCATGAAGGTGGGGCTTGGATGATTATGAGTTTCTTAACTATGCATTTCTAGAAAACTGGAGATCTCCGGTCATAATGTTGTGAGGTAGCGTCCCAATCAAGACCAATTAGACCAACAAAGGTGCTAATTGAGAGCCTTTATTACCAGCCGGCTGGGACTGCACAGAGCATAAGACCCAAGTGCAGTAGCTTGCTGTTTTTTAGGGTTCCTTTTATAAAGCAAAACTACAAAGCCACAAGCTATAAGGGGGTGAGAAGTACAGGTTCTCACAGCAGGTTCCCATAGCAGGTTCCCATAGCAGGGGTGAGAAGCCCCCACCTGTTCTTTTTAGCATTTGAGCGAGCCAAGCATAACGAACATACAGAACAAGAACAATGACACAATAACACAGTAACACAATGTTGTTACCCATTACCCTGCCAACATCCTGGTTTGATTTTTCCAAGGCCAACTTCCCTGTTTTAGGGCCAGGTTTGAGGTCATTCTGGGTAACAATATGGAGTCACTCTAGCTAACAAGTGCCTGGCAGAGAGCAGCCTTGCCATGCAGAGGTATGTGGTAGTGGAGTAAGAGATAGTGCAGGGGACCTGGACCTCAGCCTCACAGATGTTTGCAACATCCCACAAAATGTAGATGTGTAGAACAGGACACAGCGGTGGCTCTCCTTCCCCCCTGTGGCCCCTTATGTGTGGTCCTGGTCTTGGGACGCACATATATCAGGAAACCTTCTAGGTAATTGAATGGTGGTACTCCCTGCCAGCCACCACTTGGGTCTGGCTGCTGTCTTTCTACATCATTGTGTGCTCATGCAATTTATTACAACTTAAAAGTATGTGGAAATAAAAAAACTAAAGGTCTGGTACCGATGGTAAGACTTATTGTTCTTATCAATGTGTTACAACTGAGACAAAGATGGAAAGCATGGTGACAGTATCTTTGATTTTGAGGAATATGTACAAAATAGAAGATAATTTTTTCAACAGTATTTTTTCTATGCCTAACAGACAGATCTAGGTAGAATTGTCATAGTTCACTTTCCTGTCTCAGAGAACAAAAGCCTTCCTCTAAAACATACTTATTTCCAGGTTTGGCACATTCCAGTGATGTCCAAGAGGGAGGGCCTGACCTCAAGCACTGTTTGACAAGAGGGAAGCCTCAGGAGGCAGCTGGAGCCCGTGCAGGGCTGGGCTCCTAGTGATGGGTGGGAAGTTTGGCTAGTGCCAAGTTCTGGAAAGAACTAGAAAGGCCATAATGATCCCCCAAACCCTCTTACCACCAAAACACCAAAGACCTGTCCCCCAAGCACTTATAGACCAGATAGACGGGGGGGGGGGGGGGGGCTTGGGATGGAGCCTGGAGAAGCAGAACAGGCTCAGAGCTTGGAAGGAATGCCGCCAAGCCAGCAATGTGTTCCTGGGTGGAGATAGATGATAGCTCTTTACTGTCACTCACGGTGATGCCACAAAGCCACAGTGCAGAGGGACTGAGCTCTGCAGCAATGAGACAGAAAGACCAACTGTGGGCCCAGCGAGCCTGGCACATGGTAAATGCTCTTTGAGTGTTGCATGGAGTAAGGACTTCATGGAGTGTTGCATGGAGTAAGTTGCATGGAGTGTTGCATGGAGTAAGGACTACTCTGTCAAGCAGAGGAAGCAGGGGAATGCCATGTATTGCGTTAATGCATCTGTGCTGACTGTAGAGTTACCGGGTTGCCTTGACTATGCTCTGTAATCTTTCTTCACCACTTTCATCTGGGGGAAGGAGACAAGGGAGTTGGCGTTCGGAAGTGGGGCCAATGGCAGTGCAGAGTGCGTGAATGGCGCTTCCCGCCTCGTACAGTGCAGGGCATGTGCAGCTGCATCAGATGATCCTGGCTGTTGGATCCCTCCTGTTTGCAGTCATGTTGTAGACTATCTATCATCATATCAAAATGAACTCCTAAGAGACCTTGGGGAGGTGGGAAATGTTCTGGTTGTTCAGCTAAAGAAACTGACGCAGAAAAGTCAAAGGATGTCCTGAGGTTGCACAACAAGGGAGGAGTTGGGAACTCAGCTGGCTGCTTGCAGCTTCCCAGAGAACTTGGAATGGAATACACTCAAATGCAAACTGACCATCCAGCCCTCGTCACAGAATTGCAAAGCACATGCAGCACAGGGCGTGCACGGGCCACCAGAGACTGCTCTCCTGAAGTTTACAGGGACAGTCGCGGCTTTGGCAGGAGTCTGGGCTCTCCAGTCCTGAATTTGTAAACCCAGAGTTTCTGGATCTGAAACTCTCCTTTGAATTTTATCTCCTTGGTTAGCTCCAGAATTTTAGTTCCTGGGTTGTCTTCCCTCTTGGTCCTTGCTGGTTCTTTTTATCTGTGTGAGAGGGATGGGGGGTGGCTATATTACTTAAAGCTCAGTGTTCTTTAGAGATTGGGCTAAACTTTTAAAATCGAACTACTAAAGCTTCAAAAGGAGGAGTGAAGCTCAACCCTGGAGACAGGTAGTGCTGAGCACACCTCCAGGACGAAGGAAACCCACCACAGAGGAGCCAGCAGCACTCCCCCCTTCTTCTACAGAAAGGTGTGCTGGGGGTACAGAGGGATGCTGCCGGGCATCAAGAAGGGGAAGGGGATGTGACATAAGGGAGAGGGGGAAACCAAAATCAGACCAAGGCCATGGTCAGAAAGGAAATGCCTTAAGGCTCAGGCAGACGCATGCGTGAGGGAAACAGCTGGAGGGCCCACCACAGAATGAAGACATCTGCTCCAAAGGGCTGTCCCTACTCACAGCCGAGCCAGGTGTGGCCACCTACAGTCCTCCTCTCGTGTGCTAGCACTGATACTTCAAGAAAAGCTAAGAGCTCTGAATTTTTTAAAGACTAGTCATAATGGCTAACTTTGATTAAGTGCTCAGGGCTGAGAGCAGAGCTTCGAGAGTCTCCGTACCTGTGGGGAGAGGAAGATCAAAGGTAGTGGAGACAGGGAGCTATCAGGAAGTAGGAAACAGGAAGACCATCTGTGGAGATGCCCGTTGGGGGAGAGAGGGAGGAGTGGTCTGCAGAGCCTCTCAGAGAGCTGGAGACGCAGGCGGCCGCAGATGTATACGATGTCACTGGTGACCCCAGAGAGCGATTTCAGCAGAGGAACAGAAGTCACAGAGTGTGAGGTGCTGAAAGGTGGCAGGTGATGGACAGCAGATGCAGCCAGCAGATGCTACTATTTTACAAAGTTTGGCCAAATTCCTTAGAATGCCCCATTCATGTCAACAATTTCTGTGGATACTTTTGGGGAGTCCCACACTTAGAGATCCATAACCTCTTCCTTCCCACTGTTCAGAGCTGTTATCAGAGAGAAAAGAGGAGGCAGCCCAGTTGGGTTCTTCTTTTTAAAAGTTCAACAAGGAGAGAAAAATCAACACAATTGCTGAGTTGATTCCAAGTGTAGCAGCAGAGAGCGCAACCACAGAAATGAGCCTGGCCCGAATCCCCGGTGAGTGAGGGAGACCTCAGCTGGCCCGCCAGTGGGCAGTTCTTCAGACCCATGTGTAGATGGGGAAACATCATGACACCCTTAACGACCACATTGGTTGGTGACAACCATTCTTCTAGGACATAGGACACCCCTGCCATGGGACTTGGACTAGATGGCTCCCCTGAGATCTTGCAGAATCTTTATTAATTTTGGCACTGGGGATTAAATTCAGGAACATTCTACCTCTAAGCTAGACACCCAGCCCCTTTTACTTTTTATTTTTATTTTTTGGCGATACCGGGGATTGAACCCAGGGGCATTCAACCTCCGGGATTCACCCCCAGCCCTATTTTTTGTTCTTTATTTTTGAAACAGGGTCTCACTAAGGTTGCGGAGGGCCTCACTAAGTAGCTGAGGCTGGCCGCGAACCCAGATCCTCCAGTCTCAGCCTCCCAAGTACTGGGATTACAAGCGTGTGCCACCACGCCTGGTTTACTTTTTATTTTGAAACAGGGTCTCACTAAGTTGGTAAGGCTGGCCTGTCGAACCTGAGATCCTCCTGTCTGAACCTCCCAAGTACTGGGATTACAGGCATGTCTCACCACATCTGGCTCCTCACAGAAACTTGTTTGGGGGTGCAGCGCAGTCTCACACTCTGTACCCAGTCGTCCTCATCCATGAGTGTCAGGCCTGCATGGCCATCTCATGACTCTCCTGGCTGCCTCCCCTTCACAGTGGGCCCCCGATAAATAAATCTCTTGCACAGCTAAGCCCACTGTGGCATTGGCTTTTGGAGGAACTGAACTAACACCTATAGTTTAGTAGAGATTGAGGATTAGCATTTAGATGCTGGGCCAGTTTTTCAAGAGACCCTGGGAGGATCATGATAGATTTGGAGTCCCAAGACTTGACTAAGTCACTTGTTATCTTTACAACTCTGAGTAAAATGAAGTTGAAACAACACGAGTAGATACCGATAACACAACCCCACGGCATTGTAAGCATCAAATGAAATTGCTTGTTTATATATAATTTGTAAACTACAAAAAACTTTACCTGTGCTCCCTTTTATTTTTATTTATTTAATTTTTATACGTTTACTGGTGCCTTGTAATGATACACCATACTGCGGTTCAAAGTCATACAAACAAACATGCACACAGGTTCCACCCCGCTACCCCTGCCTCCGCATACATAATAGTGAGATTGGTAGAGATACCTTCATACATGGGTATAGCATAATGTGATCTGTTTCTTACATATGCTCCTTATTAATGATGATACATAAAATGATAACAACACTGTGTTGCAGAAAGCAAAATACACATTGTTGTCAGAAACCAGGTTGAAATAACAGGGGTAGCTATGAGAATGAATTCTTCCCATGGATTCTCTTCCTACTGTTGTAAAATAAAAAGGGGAAACATTTCTATTGATGTAAGAGTTGAAGGAAAAAGGCTTAGGGCAGAGTACTAGCAGGTGTGCAGGTGAAATTCATTAGAAAGGTTCTTCTTAAAATCGCATTCTAAATCTCTCTCCCTCCCCTTCTCCTGCATAGATAGTTAGCAGCAGAACCCAATGAAGGTGGACCATTTTCCAGCTTTTCAGACCTTTGGATGTTATCCAAGAGCCTTGACTAGTCCCCATGTTCATCTCACAACTTTCTCTGTTCTTCCAAGCATAGCTACTGGCAAATCTATATTGAGGAAAACTGCTATGTGGCAGGTTGGGAAAGATTTACTCTTGGAGTGAAGGTCCTGTACTCAATGATGTCCACAGGGCACTTTCTTAAGGCCTATGAGTGAGGTCATGAACTAAAGTCTGGGTGGGTGAGGCATCTCTCCAAGACTACTGAGGAGCTTGTGGCTTGGTGGAGTCATGTCTGGTCAAGCATCTGGCATTTCCCAGCTCCCTCGTGTGTCCTGTGGCCTCTTGGGTCTTCAGGAGAACACTTCCTGATTGCATACACGCCTTACCGAGTAACTCACTGCCTCCTCCTCCTCTGTTTCAGCCTTCACCAGGGTTAAGGAGTGGCCCAGCGTCCTAGCTGAGCTTTACTTATAAAGCCATTCCTGGCCAGGCCTGTCCAGCTGCCACCCCAGCATGCTCTGATTCATGACTATTAACACAGAGATGGAGGTGTGAGCAGCTTGGCCCATCAGCTCAACTCTCTCACAGCTGTGGACCGATTCTGGGGAGAATACTGGGCACATTCACATAGCAGGTTCATGGAGGGATCCAGGAGGAGGTGTAGCAGAGACGGCTAACCTGACCCAGGCCTGGGAAGTGAGCCCAGGACCCTTAAGCAATTTGCTTGAGGTCATGTATTGGTTTCCTATGGCTGCCATAACAAATTTCCACAAACTGGGCGGCTTACACAACAGGAATTAATTCATTCAGGAAGCCAGAAGTCTGAAATCGAGGTGTCAGCAGGGCTGCACTCCCTCTGAAGACCCTGAGGAAGGATCCCTAATCACCTCTTCCTCGCCTCTGGTGGCTGCCAGCAATCCTTGGTTGGCATCTCTCCCATCTCTGCCCCTGTCATCACATGGCCCTTTTCCCTGTGTGGGTCTCCATCTTCCAATCTCCCTCTGTTTAGGAGGATGCCAGACATATTGGATTCAGAGCCCACGCTAATCCACTGTGGCCTCAACTTGATCACATCGGCTGAGATCTTATTTCCAAAGAAGGTCTCCTTCACAGTTACCTGGGATGAGGACATGAACATATATATCTCTTGAGGGACGCAACTTACCCTACAATGGGGCATATAGCCAGCTCATGAAGAGCCAGGGTTGTCATCAAAGAATCACAACTCCATCCACAAAAGCAAAAATGGACCACCACCAACAATATGACAAGATGAACCCAATCTCCTCCTGACCCTTTTAAAAGAAACAACTGCACTTCTAGTGTAAGATATGGGTGCAGTAAACGTTGGTGCAACCAAGCACCTGTAAATTAGTCACAGTTGGGCACTAGGTGTGTGTCATGCAGTACCTGAAAGGAAGCCTTGCATTGGCTCACTACCCACCTAGAGTCCAAAGGATCCTGCAGGCATGTGATCCTTTTGGCATGCTGACACAGATCCACCCTGGCTTGTCCCTTCATCCAAGTCCCCTCCCGGGCCTCTCCACCACCTTCACCTGAGCTCCTTTCTTATTCCTGGGCTCATAGCTGATGCCCAGAGGCAAATGTTAGGTTCTTAGTAAGACCCAGGTTCTGTTCTGAAGAGGAAGTGGCAGGCGCTGAGATGGAAGAAGCCCAGGCCCCTTTGGATCTGGTATTGGAGGTTGAACCCAGTCTGAGCCATATCCCCTTTTTGCTTCTTATTTTGAAATAGGGTCTTGCCAAGTTGCTGAGGGTCTCACTAAGTTGCTGAAGCCCTGTAGTCCTCCTGACTCAGCCTCCCAAGTACTGAGGTTCTAGGCCTGTGCCATCATGCCCAGACCCCATTAGATTTTTTTGGACTTGAGCCTTTAGAGGACAAATGGAAACCCTTCTCTAGGTAAACTTGCCAGCTTTGATGCTACTGTATTTTATGCCACCCCAGCCCCAACTTTTTCTATCTCTTTATTAATCTTGCCAAAGACTCCCAGGAGCTCTGCCTGGGGTGATAGAGATAGGCAGACAGGAATAAAAAAGCAAAGCAAACTGGTCTTGCCACATGTATAAATTTCTAAGCTTTGGGAGATAATGAACTAAAGTTATAGCATTTATTTAAACTTTCTCCATCTTAGAGCTTAAAACCCCTAAGAGTTTTCTCTGAACTACACAGAGGGGGGTGGGGAAAAAAAGATGTCCTGATTTAATTCCTACATCATAATGAAAGCAATTGTCCTGTGTGTGCTATTATTTTTCCATTATCTTAATGCATCGGCTAATGAAGATTTTTCAGGGCCCATTCACACAGCTACTGGAGCTGAGCAGTTAGATTCCACCCTCCACCCTGTGGATGCAGATGCGGTTTCACTGCAGACATCAAAGTCTCGTCAGTGCTAGCCACGGATTGGACTGCAGATGCCACCCTACAGGGGCAGCCACCTCCCATCTCATCCAGGTACATTTCTCCCCTCCATTACCTTCCGAGTGTAATATCACTGCAAGGGGCAGCCCATTGGGAAGGGGCCCACTGTGTTGACGATGGCAGATTGATGCTCTTGGGTACCACGGGCGCTCAGGGATGCAGAGAGCTGATGCAGGGCACTGACTCCCTCTGTGTGAGAGGACACATCATTCTTCACATGCAGGGATTTCCAGACTTCATCTTCTGCCTACAGATAACAATTTCCGAATTGGCAACTTTGCTTTTTCTGTCCCTCACCCTCTCTCCCTGATTTCTTTGTGCAGGAAGAGTAGAAATTGGGCAAAGTCTTCTGAGAAAAGAGCTCAGGCAGAAGAATATGCCCCTGCCCACGTGGCTTTACAGGGAAGAGAAGATGGAACTAGACAAGTTGGTCATGATAGGACAGGACATGGAGGTGGCTGGGACAGGGCTATGGGGATGAGGGACAAGGCGCCTAGGGTACAGGACAGTGAGAAAGCCCTGGGTATCATGGGATATCAGAGAAGAGAAGAAAACAAAATAGCCGGGCATGGTGGTGCATGCTTGTAATCCCAGTACTTTGGGAGGCGGAGACCGGAGGATCTGGGTTCGCGGCCAGCCTCAGCGCTCTCTCTCGCTCTCTCTCTCCCTCTCTCTCTCTCTCTCTCTCTCTCCCCCTGTCTTTCTCTCTCTCTCTCTCTCTCTCTCTCTCT
>PVJS01016237.1:0-19603 GCA_004027185.1 Glis glis
GTAGTGAATCCATGGAATTACTGTCATAAACAATGTGTATATATGAGATTATACCAACATCATTCTCAGTGCTACATGTGGGGGGGAGGCGGGGGGGAGGTAGGGGGGAGAGACACCAAGAGCTGTGTGCATATATGTTAACACCAAACTGATACTCATTGTGATGTGAGACTATAATGCACCAATAAAAACATAAAAAAAAGAAAAGAAAAAAGGAACTTACTCCTGGGTGCAGAGGCCTACTGGCATCTGGGCCGGGGGCTCTGGATGGGAGGGGCACGTGAAGGGCTGAGAGCGCAGCCGTTCCCATAGCCCCAGTGCTATGGACTGCTCTCTCCTCCCAGCCCAGGCCATAGATCATCTTCACACATGATGAAGGAGTTGAATGTGGTCCTTGGCCCTTTGCACAAGCCAGACAACAAGAACAGCGCGTGGAGGGTGGTGGGCAGTGCGGGGTAGCGCAAGCGGGCACTCATAAAAAAACCTTCTCACACTTCTGCCAGTCTCCGCACTCACTCGTGGCCTTTAATGCCTCTCACGCCTCAGTGCCACCAACTCAGGAAGGAAGGTGCCGCCCCGTCATTACCAGAGCTTGGTTGACAGGGGACAGCCTTTATTATTTCCTCCCCTCTTGAGAATCTTTTCCAAAGGTTCATGTTTGCCTTCTAGCCCAGTTCCCAAAGGTCACAAATCCATTCCCACAGACCCTTTCCGCTCCTCGTCACAATGGGCTCTGCTCGCTTTTTTTTACTTTTGAATTTTTTAAATGTTTATCAAATTTATACACACACATAATTTTAATAGTCAAGTAGAACTACAGGACTCAGAAGAGAAAGCGGCTTCACCCTGCTTCACTCCTCCCTACCCCAAGTCCCAGTCCCCAGAGACAACTCCTTTTCTGTATTAAAAAACATTTGATATTTTGAAAAGACAATATATTCAGACAGAATACATATAATATGGCTTCCACATAAAAAACTATAGTGAAATGCCTCCTTCTTACCCATCTTCCTCCAGAGACAGTTTAGAACAAATGTATGTAGGTTCCCCTCTTTTTAATTTTTTTGTGGTACTGTGGGTTGAACCCCAGGGCATTCTACCTCTGAGCTACACCCCAGCCCTTTTTATTTTTATTTTGAAACAAGGTCTCATTAAGTTCCGAGGCTGGCCTAGAACCAGTGATCCTCCTGTCTCAGCCTCCCAAGTGCTGGGATAACAGAAGTGTACCACCACCACACCTGACTTCTCCCTTTGTGTGTGTGTGTGTGTGTGTGTGTGTGTGTGTGTGTGTGTGTGTGTGTGTTACTAGGGATGGAACTTAGAGGCCTTCTACCTCCAGACTACACCCCCAGGCCTATTATTTTTTATTTAGAAACAGGGTCTCACTAAGTTGCTGAGGCTGGCCTGGAACCGGCGATCCTCCCGTCTTAGCCTTCCAAGTACTGGGATTACAAGCATGTGCCACCACACTTGGCTCTTCTCCCCCCCCCCTTTTTTTTGTGGTACTGGGGATTGAACCCAGGGGCATTCTACCTCCGAGCTACACCCCCAGCCCTATTTTTTAATCTTTATTTTGAAACAGGGTCTCTCTAAGTTTCGAAGGGCCTCACTAAGTAGCTGAGGCTGGCTTCAAACCTGCTGTCCTCGAACCTGTGATCCTCCTGTCTCCTCAGCCTCCCAAGTACTGGGATTACAAGCATGCGCCACCACGTCCGGCTTCCCCATTTTTTTTAATACAAATGTTTCTATACCTTGGAGATCTCTTGAGTTTCCCTCCGCTCTCCCAACCCCCCTTCAGCTGCATGGTCTTTCATGGTGGGGACCTCAGGAATGTGCCGTCATTTGCCTCACTGGTCCCCAGTGCCGACTGCTTAGGTTTTATGTGCTGCCCTTCAGACAGTGCTGTGGTGCAGTCCCTGTCCCACAGCTGTCCCCTGCTGGGGCCTGATCTAGGCCAAGGCAGTAAGGGAATCGCTGGCACTCTGGACTTGTACATTTAACATTGTTCTGATCCAGGAATGTGTCAACTCATACTTCCTTTAGCAGTGTGTCAAAGTGCCTGTGTCCCCCACCTTGACCCAGGGAACATATGATCAAAGTTTTACATCATCAGGCCAACATGCTCATCTCTTAAACTACATGCTTATTCTGCTATGTCTTAATTCCATTACCAAAATTACCTACTCTTTTGGGGGAGGTTTTTGTTTGTTTTTTTGCGGTAGTGGGGATTGAACCCAGGGGCATTCTACCTCCGCGCTACACCCCCAGCCCTATTTTTTTATTCTTTATTTTGAAACGGTCTCACTAAGTTGCAGAGGCCTCACTAAGTAGCTGAGACTGGCCACAAACCTGGATCCTCCTGTCTCAGCCTCCCAAGTACTGGGATTACAAGCGTGCACCACCACGCCCGGCCCAAAATTACCTATTAAACATAGGATTAGTTTATTACCCTTCTCAGGAAGTATGCCTCAGCACTTCCTTTCCCCTCCTCCCTGTTTAGTTGATCATAGCTTGTCTTAGTGTCAAGTCAAGGCTGGCATTGACATGGCTGTGTCACTGTTGTTCAGAGCCAAACCATGTAGTACACTGCGATCGCCTGCCTTTTTGCTACCCTTTTTCCTAGAGGCAATAATTACTTAGTTTTCTATGTACCTATTATTCATGGATGTTCTGTATGCTTATCACTGATTCTTCCTCCCAACTCTTGTTAGAGGAACAGTGTTTCTCAACCTGGCTGAGCACAGGTGGTCAACCACTGTCTTCTTCCCCAAGGTGCCCTCTTGGAACCGCCTGCCCTCCCATCAGTGGGGCCTGGTTGCCCCAGCCCTGCTGCATGGCGCTCATCCTGGGAACTCCGTCTCACCATCCCCCGAATTCCCCTTGCCTCTGTTCCATGTCGGATTCTCCATTTTCTGGATCCCATAACTTGTCTTTTGTCTTAGTCCTTTGTTTTGGTGGGGCACTTTTTCTGATAGTTTCTTCTGAATGCATTGGAGGTACATTTTTAGAGATTTATGCCTGCATGAAATTTTCCTCAGTCTGTCTCGCACTTGACTGGTAGTTTGGCTGGGAACTAATTTTTCCCTCAGCATTTGAAGGGTAGTGTTTCATTATCTTCTAATTCCCAGTGTTGCTTTAGGAAAATCTCCCATGGATCTTTTGGAGACTCTCACATGAATCCCAGGTCTCTGAGTTGGTCTTCTTTCTCCTACTCCAGAAGCACTTCTCAGTACTGTAGCATGCTTTAACATGGTAGCTACTCGGTGTACTTTATAACTTGGAAACTTAGATGTTTTGTGTCTGGGAGCTTTTGCCATGTATGTTTGACAGTTTCCTAGCTCATATTTTCTCTGCGCTTTCTTAATGGAGCATCTGCTACTTGGATAGTGGATCTCCTCATTTGATCCTCTCATTCTCTCTTCCGTCTTTCATTTTGTGGTGCTGGAGATTGAACCCAGGAGAATTATACCACTGAGATACACCCTCAGTCCTTTTTATTTTTTATTTTCAAACAGGGTCTCGCTAAATTGCTAAGGGCCTTGCTGAGTTGCTGAGGCTGGCAGCAAACCTGCGATCCTCCTGTCTCAGCCTCCTGAGTACTGGATTACAGGTGTGCGCCACCACACCTGGCTTCTCCCTTCTGTTTTCTGTCTTTGTCATTGTGTTTGACATCCTGGGAAATTTCCTCCACTTAAGTTTTCTAACCTTTTGCTGAATTATTTACTTCAACTCATGGTTTTAATTTACAAGAGCACTTTGATGTTTTCTTTTTTTTTTTTTTTTTTTTGCAGTACCGGGGATTGAACGCAGGGGCGTTCTACCTCCGCGCTACGCCCCCGGCCCTATTTTTTATACTTTATTTTGAAACCGGGTCTCACGAAGTTGCAGAGGGCCTCACTAAGGAGAGAGAGAGAGAGAGAGACAGGGAGAGAGAGAGAGAGCGAGAGAGCTGAGGCTGGCCTCGAACCCGAATCCTCCAGTCTCCGCCTCCCAAAGTACTGGGATTACAAGCGTGCGCCACCATGCCTGGCTTCACTTTGGTGTTTCCTAAATACACCTTTTCCTCATCATTTTATTCTTATTTCAGAGATATAATGATGCTCTGTTTATCTTTCCGAAGATAACGTAGGTTTCCTTCTGAAGTTTTACTCTGTTGCTGAATCGTATCTATATCCTGAGTTATTTTCTTCTCCGTTTGTTTTCAGTCTTTATCTTTCATGTTAGAGTCTTTCTTTGATGATCCTTGCTGGGCTGCTCACCTTTAAACCTTAGACATGGAAGCCCAGCGTGGTGGCATATGCTTGTAATCCCAGTAGTTGGGAAGCTGAGACCAGAGGATCCAGGTTTGCGGCCAGCCTCAGCTACTTAGTGAGGCCCTCCGCAACTTAGACCCTGTTTCGAAATAAAGAATAAAAATAGGGCTGGGGGTGTAGCTCAAAGGTAGAATACCCCTGGGTTCAATCCCCAGTACCGCAAAAACAAACAAAAACCCTTAGACATGGAGAAATCTGGCAAAAAGCTTCATCTGTGGGTGGGTTTGTGGGCATCATGGGTTGTCAGGCAGGGGCAGGGTATGTCCTTGGGAGACCTAGCCACCCAGTCAGATCCACACACTGCTGCCTCACTACTCTTCTCACTGGAATGCTCTTGAAGTTGTGTGTGGCCATCTCCTCCATCTGCAGAAGGTCTTAGCTCAACTGCCACTTTCTAGAGAGGAGCACAGTGTCCCCTCACTGCACTCATACTGCTTTCTTTTCCCCGTAGTGCCTCTTTAGCTTTGATGAGACGGATTCTTTCCCACTGGAATGTAAGCTGCTTGAGGACAGGTACTTTGCTCTCTGCTCTGTCCTCACTGCCTGTTTCCAGTAAGCACTTGGTTAGTACTTAAGGAAGGAAGGAGGGAGGGCCAGAGAGAAGGCAGGTAAGTTTAGCCTCCTGCCGGGAGGCTAAGCCTGGGTCGCAGAGGGAGGGAAGAGCTGGGAGTCTCACCATCTGGGACATTCATTCCATGTAACCCCTCTGCTCCGCCGCTGCAGGATCCCTCCCTCTGCTGTGCCTGGGTTCCCCAGAGTCCAGCCCTTCTCAGTTCAAGTCTCTGGAGTAAGATATGTCTCCTGCCAAAGCAGAGAAGGGCTCAGTCCCACTGTGCAGAGGAGCGGGTGTTGGGGGCGCGCCTGATCCTTTTACTTGCTTTTGTCCAGTCCTCCTTGATTCATCCCTGGCTCACCTGCTTGTGTGGTCACTGGGGACTCAGGACCTAAGCCTTCTCCAGGGCTCTGCAGTGTGAATCCGCCCCCTTCCTGTGCACAGCCTCCTCCCTGCCGCATCAGTGCAGAGAGATCCTTGTCTCCTCATCCTTCCTCTGTTTTGTGGCTGTGTGTGTGTGTGTGTGTGTGTGTGTGTATGTGTTAAAACATGTATATTTGATGTGAAACATATATAAGTTCCTTACTGCCCTTTTAAGGGAGGAACAGAGATTAAGCCATGGGTTCACCTAGCCATATTTAACTGCCAGGTGGACTCTGGGCAAATTCTTTCTGTCTCCATCTCCCCAGGTCTGCTACAGTAGCTTCTGGCATTTGTGTTCTCTTAAAGCACATACAGCAGAGTCACATAATTATGCAGATCCGAGAAGACCGGCACCCTTGGCATGAGACTCACAGGAGAAGGCAGGGCGAGGCTTAGGGTGGAGAACTGTTCTCGGGCGAGCTCTGCCACCCCCGTCACACTTGGGCCTGCACGACAGCAAGTGCACCTCCCTCCCTTCCTTCCCCCAGTGGCTCTCCTGTCCCCGCTTCCATAGCCAGCCATGCCACCCTGGCAGAGCACACCCCCATATAGGACCAACTTGGTTTTCCCCAAATTTTTATATTTGCAGTTTAGTTAATTCTACCTCCAGCAAGTTCTTTCACATATAAGCACAGACACTGTTTTGATCCCTGACTTCTCTCTCTCTTATTTCAAGAACTGTTTGAAATACATAAAGAATAAAAAGTGATATAACAGTCATATTCTCATCCCCTAGAATTGACTATAGTTAATATTTTTCATATACACTTTGTCTTTTTTATTTTAATTGAAGAAATGAAACATTCCAGTTAATGCTGACGTCTCCTTTGCTTCCATCAGCAGCCCCCTTCCCTGTGCTCCTCAGAGACCACCACCATCACAAATTTAGCACATATACTTCCAGAATATTTAAACATATTTAGCAGGCATGTACGTTTTCATGGGGGATGTGTAGTTTTGTGTGTGGAGGTCCACACTGTGAGCTGGCCTGGTCCTTGCTCTGTAGCAGTCTCTGGATCCAGCTCTCTGTGGAGGGAGCACCTGCCAAGCCCCTCCTTTCCAGTTCATGTTAGCTGGGGACATAAAGACACATTGGTGGGGCTGGGGTGGGGCTCAGTGGTAGAACTCTTGCAGGTGCAAGGCCCTGGGTTTCATCCCCAGCACCACCAAAAAGAAGAAGACACTAGTAGAGGCTGACAGTCACTGTGCTCTCACCGTGAGCCACGCTCCTTGTGTTTTCTGGTTGAACCCTCACAACCCTAAATGGTAAGGACACACTGTGATTTCATTCCATGTAGGAAATGAGATTTTAGGGGCCAGTCACTTGGCTGTGACCCACTCGCATGTGACCCACTCACACACATGAGCCCCCATTCCTGGCCACTCTAAACCCCAGCCCTGCAGTCATGACACCCATGTAAGAGAAGTGTCACTTGTACTCTGGGGCCCAGGAAAATAAAAGCCAGGGGACAGTAAATAGTCAGTGACCCAGCTCAAACTTATTTAGAAGTTCCTCATTGCACGCTTTGATGAGACTAGCACAAGCTGGCAGTCTTGCTTCTGTTGTCAACTCCACACCTGGCAATTCTGGGATATGGTGCAGATTACTTCTCTTCTCTTTGCCTCGAGCTTTTTACTTCTGAGATGGGACTCAAATTGGCTGCCTATCTACCCAACAGCTCTTGTTGAGAGCCAAATGAAATAGACCATGATTTTCCTGTGTGTGGTACTGGGGATTGGACCCAGGGGCATTCTACCACTGAGCTACACCCCCAGCCCCATTTTATTCTTATCTTGAAACAGGGTCTCACTAAGTTACTACACACTGGCCTTGAACCTGTGATCCTCCTGTCTCGGCCTCCCAAGTACTGGGATTACATGCGTGCACCACCGTGTCCAGTTGAGGCCCACCATGATTTCAAGTCACACAGTGGTCTGTGGATGGGAGAGGCCTTCAGGATGACAGATGGCCCCCTTTCTCCATTTTCCTTTTAACAGATCACCTACCATGTTCCAGCTACATCCCATGATTTTATTATGCACGACAGTTTAATCCTCATTCCTCAAGAAGCGGATTTAGAAAGATTGTTTTAAGCCCCTTATTTTTCTGGTGTGTTGATTACTACTATGGCAACAACATAATTTTTTTCTTTTTTAAAACTTCATATATGTAATATTTCAGCCTTATGATGAGTTAAATTGAGTTTTGTGGGTGGGCCTGAGAACCCCATCACAATTTATAGCTCTATTTCTTAGGAAAAATTGTTTCCCAGCATTACACAGCCCATTAGGAGGGAGGTTTCAGAACACCACCAGTTCAGTTTGGGTCCACTGCATTGTTTGCGCTGTTCTCTAATTAGTTGGTGGAAGGCTACTCTCCCCAGTGAGGTAATAACTGTCTTAAGGGCAGGCTCTACATCTTTCATGGATCCCCCATAACACCCAAGCTCAAGAATGTAGTCAACAAATACTTGTTTAATTCTTCCAAGTCCAGCTTCCTGTCTGCCTCAAGGAAAGGGGTGCTGATGGGAGGGGCCTCGGTGCTCCAGTAGTCATGGAACTCGGTGACTCGTAGGTGACAGCCAGGGAAGCAGTGTGTCTTGTCCAGATTCATTACACTTTTCTCTAACACTTAGCATGTGCCAGCACTGTTCTAGGTGTTTTACATTTGTTAATGTGTTTCAGTCTTCACAAAAATATTTTAGATAGTTGTTTTTATTATTCCTGTTTTATAGATAGAAGACTGAGGCCCAAAGAGGTTAAGTAGCTCACTTAAGGTCATAGAGCTATTAAATTTCAAACCGAGCCAGGTGTGATGGCACATACCTGTAATCCCAGGACTTGGGAGGCTGAGACAGGAGGATTGCAGGTTAGTGAGACACTTAGCAACTTAGCAAGATTCTGTTTCAAAATGAAAAATTAAATAGGGCTGGAGTGTAGCTCAGAATGCCCCTGGGTTCAATCCCTAGTAACTAACACACAGACACACACACACACACACACACACACAAGTTCAAACAGAGATTTAAACCCAGGCAGCCTGGCTCCAGGACCCAAGCTCTCAACCATCCTGCCCCTAGTCTGTGTAAGGACCAGGATTAAAAACTGCCTTCTTGGCTATCACCTCTCAACTGGAAATACTTTCCATAATAACGCAGTGCTGCGTTAAGTCCTCAGGCAGTGGGCAGGGCAGATATTTATCTTTTTTTTTTTTTTTTTTGCAGTACCAGTGATTGAACCCAGGGGCATTCCACCTCTGGGCTACACCCTCAACCCTATTTTTTATTCTTTATTTTGAAACAAGGTCTCACTAAGTTGCAGAGGGCCTCACTAAGTAGCTGAGGCTGGCCGCGAACCTGGATCCTCCGGTCTCAGCCTCCAAAGTACTGGGATTACAAGTGTGCACCACCATGCCTGGCTAGATATTTATCTTTTTAATGCATACGTATACATTCTACCAAATTCAAACAGTATGGAAAAGTAAAAAAGTAAAGGAAATGATTCTTGAAATTCTTCAATCCAAAGCTGGAATCTTGGTCAGCATGTTGGCAATTATCCCATCTATGTCTCTTTGAATACGTATGCATGAGACACCTGTTTACAAGTGGACGGCTCTGGGACCTCATCCTGGATGCACTGACCCTCACGGCAGCAGTAGCTCAGGAAAGGGAGCGATTTGTGTCTGCAAGAGCTAGCACACACAGGGTTGGGCCCTCAGCCCTGCATGGAGACTTTTGGTTTGTACTAAACTCTCAAAGTAGAGACCAGGTTTCCTTTGACCCCTGCTGCTCCCTTCAGATGCCTTCCTCAGGGCATCCAGTCCTGAGCTGAGCAGGCCGCCATGCCCCTGAGGCTCCAGGGTCTCTCCTGGAAGTTGTGTCTACCCAAGAAGAGAGTGTGAGTGTTTGGCAAGGGGAATATTTACCAGCTATCAACAAAGGTCATTCACAACGGCTGCTGAGCTCTGTGTAGACTGAGTTATGGAGTGGCTTTCTGGTTTTACTGAGTCATAGGGTGGCTTTCTTGTTCCATCTGAGTCACAGGGTAGCTTTCTTGGTCCTATGGAGTCTCTGCTGAGGCAGTGTCCTTCGAGGCTGTGCAGTGATTGCAAATGTAGCTTAATCCTGATGATGACTGCTCCAGAGCCACCTGTCATCCCCACTGAGCAGCACTTGGAAGTTATTTTGCAAAAGGGCGGGGGAAACGTTTTGGTCGGAGGATTGGTATCTACTTCTGCTGAAAATTAAATCATATATTCACCTCTCAGGCTGTGTTAGTGAGAATGAACTCTAATGTGATTAGATATTAATGCAATGTAATGGAGGATTGGTATTAAGTCGAGACCTTCTGATCTTATTACTCCACAGGCGCTCCCTCTTGCTCAGGCTGCTGCCCTGCCTGGAACCCTGAGCCTGGAGGAGCCTAGGGTAGGGAGGAAGAGTGGAGGAACAGTGGCCAGAGGGGAAGGCGAGGGGTGGCCCGAGAGTCAGGCTGGCTCTTCCCAGGGCCACTCAGCCAGCCTCACAGGGAGGAGGAGCCGGGGCCATGGCCATATTGCTGGACCTGCCTACATGCTCAGAGCCATACAGGTGCTATTAGGGACTGAGAGCTTCCAAGTGTGGAGTCTTACCTTAAATCCAGAGCCACTGGAAGATTGACAGCCATAGGCTAGAAAGCTAAGAAGAACAAAATCTTCATTCTGTCGCCTCTGCTCAAACCTCCCTCCCCACTGTAACCCTTTCCTGTGAAGCTGGCTTGAGTCCAGTGGTTGTCACTGTCCTCGTTCTATTTCCTTTCCTGGCGTGGTCTTCTTGAGAAGCAGCTTTAGTATGTGCTGTAGCTTCCTTAGGGAGAGGATGGGACTCTGATACCCCACACAGCTCCCTGACTTCCCTGGCCTGCTGGAGGAAGGATGCTTCACTCAGAAGTGGCAGCCAGACTCCCCAGCCCACAGGCTACATCCCACCCATAGGCTCCCTGGGGAGCCGGAAGCCCTGGGAGGACCAGAGTCCCCCACCGAGAGCTCGGCACGAGCGCAGGTTCCGATATGGTCAGATGCCATCACCTTCATATAGGAATAATAGCATTTTTCATAAAGAGGGCGGTTTTCTTATTCTGTTTTCAGAAAACTGTTCAGAGGCACAGCCTTTGCACACAGGATGGTAACGACTTTTTAATGACCTTAAGAGGCCCGGTGTCCAGGCAGCAGTGAATCCATCTCAGTGGGAGGCTCATAGTGAGAGAAAAGATGGAGCACCTGAAACCAGAGGGGAAAACAAACTGCAAATACATATATTTTCTTTGCTAGCATTACTTGGTAATTAGACAATTACAGGAAACAGCTCCGCAGCAGCTGGTATTTCCACTGTGTGAGCGGAGGAGGGCTGGCAACAACTGTGAACTCCTCACATTTATTATAGAAAATATTATTGGAGTGTACAGTTGTGGGTGCCACGCGTTCCTCCAGTGCATTCTGATGAGCACTGAGCATTGGGCCCAGAGCTGAGCTCCTCCCCCTCCCAGTTCAGGGCCTGCTCTACCATCTTTTAAATACCTGGACCAGCCCAGGCCCATGAGTTGGGGCTGCTTTTGAGACCACTCAGAGATAGGCCAGCCCTGAGACTAGGCCAAGTGGGGGTTCCTTTGGGAGCAGGGAATGGTGGAGGCCTGGGGAGTACCTGCCCGCCCCCCAGCACGCATTGTCTCTGGCAGTGCCATCTCTGCTCCATGCCCACCCTGCCCTGCTGCAAAGCCCTCCTCCAAAGCCTCTAGGACCTGCTCCCTCTCATGCTCACATGGTGAATTGCCCATCATTCTGTCAACAGCCCTCTGAGTTAGGCACCACCCCACCCCACTTTATAGGTGAGGAAATGTGTTTCATGAACTCCCACCAGCTTTGATCATGTTTATACTTGGCCACGTTCTTCTCATGATGCAAATATGGTCTACTCTTTGCACTCAATTTTACAGGACTTTATAGGAATTCTAAGTCATGTTCACAGGTGCGTAGGGTGCCTTCTTTGAGGAGATGGTAGGCTCCTGCTTCTCTCTGCCAAACACCAGGTGGAGCCCTGCCCCCACCCCTCCTGCAGCATAGGCCTCCCCAGAACAGAAGCCCTCTCCTCAGTGGACAGGACACCACCGGCCACACGGTCAGCAGGGGTACCTGCACCATGTGTGTAACCAGAAAATGGTTGTGTTCTCTCTCGCAGGTCGTGGCAATCAGTAACTTTTGAAAGACAGCCTGCCTCCTTCATCCGAATTGTTGGAACACACAACACAGCGAATGAGGTAAGGGTCTCTGTTTGTGAGAAGCCCTATAATGTTTTGTTATGTCTAGGTAAGTGCTGCATCCAGTTAAGTGGAACTGTTTGCTCTGCCTGCTCATGGCCTGTTGTTCCAGCTCAGCAAAGAAGAAAGGCCCTCTTGCCCAGGGGACGGGCTATCATTATCCTGTCTGCTGTCTTTCCACTAGCAAATGAAAGCCAGTGTGTACTGCTCTCCTTATTCCTCCCAGCCTCTCTGCAGAATCAGCCACAGAGGCCTTGAGAGGGCAGACACCCTGCCCCTTGCCTCAGAGGCCAGCCTTCTGCGTGACGGTGACGTGGTGTCACTTGGGCCTCGGCTGTCTGAGTGTGGTGTATAGCAGGAGGCCATGCTGCTAACACGGTTTTCTGATCACTCGCTTTCCTGTCTTATTCCCGGCATAGTGTAAACCTCTGAAAGACCTCTGGTCAAAGACAGGGCACAGAGGGGACATTAAGGTGGAAATTCAAGAGGTAAATGAGAGGCAAAAGAGTAGTAATAATTCTGAAATCTCACCCTTTGATGAATCTTTTTCAGTTCTGCGCAGGACTGGCCTCATGGGTGTCCACACCTGAGCAGACACCTGGGCCCTGAGCTTGGGACTTAGTGTTTGCAGCACCACCTTGAAATTCATGGTATTTTTGCCTTTGGGTTGTATTTTGTAGGGAATCTCCTTGGGATGGTGGGGCAGGGACCAGTGGCTCACATGTGCCCCTGCCTCCTGCTCTTCTTGCCTTCCCAGACCCGTTCCCAGCCACCCACTCTCTGGGCACTGTCAAGGTTGCCAGGGGTGGGGACTGGTGCGAGTCCTGAATGTGAGTCATAGGATAGGGCCCTGGACACTATGAGGGGCTGCGGTGGCCTAAGGGTATCCCCATGCCTGAGGGAGAACAACATCAAATAGCAAATAGAAGAGCACAACAGGGCCAGAGAGGGACTATAGAAGGAGGAGAAAGCCCTTTTCTTGCTTTTTTAACACAAAGATCTACATTTCCACTTTGCAGCTGGCCCTACATACAACAGAGCCAGCTCCAGATGTATGTATTACAGTCATGGGATCGAATTCTCTCAGAGAACCATAAGGTGTGTCTGGTACTTCAAAAAACATTTTTAAAATTTATTTATTTATTTATTTATTTATTTATTTATTTATTTATTTATTTTGCACAACTGGGGATTAAACCTAGGGGTATTCTACCTCTGAACTACACTCCCAGCCTTATTTCTTATTCTTTATTTTGAAACAGGGTCTCACTAAGTTACGGAGGGCCTCACTGAGTAGCTGAGGCTGGTCGCGAACCTGTGATCCTCCTGTCTCAGCCTCCCAAGTACTGGGATTAATATAGCCAGGCATGGTGGCACACACCTGTAATCCCAGTACATGGGAGGCTGAGATGAGAGGATCGCAGGTTCGCGCCAGCCTCTGCTACTTAGTGAGGTCCTCCGCAACTTAGTGAGACCCTGTTTCAAAATAAAGAATAAAATAGGTCTGGGGGTGTAGCTCATAGATAGAATGCCCTTGGGTTCCATCCCCAGTACCACACACACACACACATACACACACACACAAGTGAAAATATTGTGGCTGAGCTTGGCATGGTGGCACACACCTGTAATCATAGTACTTGGGAGACTGAGACAGGAGAATCACAGGTTCAGGGACAGCCTCAGCAACCTAGTGAGACCCTGTTTCCAAACAAAAAAGACTGGGATGTAGCTCAGAGGTAAAATGCCCCTGAGTTCAATCCCCAGTGCCACACACACAAAAGAAAAAGCAAAAGAGGGAAGAAGGAAGGGAGGGAGGGAGGAAATACCTTAGCTGGGCATGGTGGCACACACTTGTAATCTCAAGGTCTTGGGAGGCTAAGACAGGAGGATAGAAAGTTCAAGGCCAACCTCAGCAACTTAGCATGACTCTGTCTCAAAGTAAAAAGGGATAGGGGGTGTAGCTCAGTGGCAGAGCACTCCTGAGTTAAATCACTATATACATATATAAAAAAAGTGAAGATATTGTCATAGTTTAGATTAACTTTGCCTTTTAATTTATTTAGAATAAATAAATAATCCAAACCCATAATGTGTTTCCTGCAGAGAGGAGCTTGTAAACAGAAACCTCAACTTTTTTCCTTCTTCATTTCAAAACAAACCTGAAAATTATAATAGTAAACCATTTAATTTTTTTTTTGAGGTACCGGGGATTGAACGCAGGGGCATTTTACCTCCGAGCTACACCCCCGGCCCTACTTTTTTTTTGTACTTTAATTTGAAACCGGGTCTCACAAAGTTGTTGAGGGCCTCACTAAGTAGCTGAGGTTGGCCGCGAACTTGAATCCTCCGGTCTCCGCCTCCCAAGTACTGGAATTACAAGCGTGTGCCACCACGCCCGGTGCCCGGAAACCATTTAATATTTTTTAAAAGTCAAATTCAAGAATTATAAATCTTGGGTCATAAAAGCACTTTTTCTTTTTGTGTGTATGATGTAACAAAAGTAAATTTAAGCCGGGCAGGATGGCACACACCTGTAATCCCATACTTGGGAGGCCAGGACAGGAATAACGCAAGTTGGAGGCTAGCCTCAGCAATTTAGCAAGACCCTCAGCAACTTGGGGAGACCCTGTTTCAAATTAAAAAATAAAATAGGGCCGGGGTGTAAGTCAGAGGTACAGTGCCTCTGGGTTCAGCCTCCAAAAAAAACAAACAAACAAACAAACAGTAAATTTGAAGCAGGCCGTAGTGGTACATACCTGTAATCTCAGTACTTGGGAGGCTAAGACAGGAGGATCGCAGGTTCGAGGACAGCCTCAGCAAGTAGTAAGACTCTCATTAACTTAGTGAGACCCTGTTTCAAAATAAAAATAGGGATGGGGGTATAGCTCAGAGTAGAAAGCCCCTGGATTCAATCCCCATCCCATAATATTTTACAAATTCTGTTAATAAATTCCAGCTTTTCTTACCATTTAAGCTATATAAATTAGGTATATTACTTACTAAACTTGAAAAAATCAAAATGTATCTTTTTAAGTAACATATCAAACTAAATTTAAATATTTTTTGTTTGCAGTCTTTTTTTCTAATACAATGCATTCACCTCCCAGAAAAGTAAGACCAGTTTTTCACTTTAATGCCTAATGGGACTCTGAAATTATGTATTCCAATGAAGGAATTCTCCAGTCAGAAACGACTGAGAAATTCTGGTGTGAGTCTGGCTTGTTCTCTCCCAGGCCTGTGCTCAGCCCCAGCCCTATCACCTCCATGACCAAAGAAAGGGAAAAAGAACCTTGGACATTTTATTTCAAAGCTATTCTAGATGAATAACTTCCCATTGCAGAGCTCTAAAGTTGGCGCATCTCTCTTCTGTGATGAGTTTCCCAAGAGTGTCTATGTAGGGCCCAAGCCGCTTAGGTGGAGATGGGCCAGGCAGTTTGATTGGTCTGGCTAGCAGGTTACTAGTTAGTTGGTGGTCTGTCTCCTTTGGCTGATGAATAACTTGCTTAGATGTCTTATTGAATCAGTTATTGATCAGGAAAATAAAGCTATAACATAGTACTACAACTGGAAAACATCTTAAATCATAAAATAAATGATGAACAGGACTATAAGACAAGATCCATAAGCTATCATCCTCAGAGCGCAGGAGAAGGCACAGGAGGTTTCGTCTCCCCAGCTTCGGGACACAGCTGACTCTAGAGAGAATGTTCTCTACTGCCGCACTTTGGGCTCTGAGACATCATTTGGAAGAAACAGGGTCACCTATCTTAAAGTAAAATCACAGAGGTGGGAGGGACAATCTGCCTCATGGGCAGGAAGACCACTCTGGCCAGGTAGACAGGACTCCTGGGAGACAGCTCCAGAGGAGAACTGAGGTGGCCCAGGCAGGAGGGTGTGCGCTGCTGTGTGAGGCACAGCTGGGGAAAGGAGGCCAGGGATGAGAGTCCAGGATGACCCCGATCTGTAGTCCCATGGGAGGCAGACTGCATTCAGAAGTAGGGGTCGGGGTTTCCCTTGTTTGCCAGGCAACCTCAGTGGCTGTCTCAGCCTGGGCGCTGTAGCAGGACACTGTAAACCATAGGCCTCAACAGCAGATGTTCATTTCTCACAGCTCTGGAGGTTAGAAGTCTCAGGTCAGGGTGCCAGCAAGGTCAGGTTCTGGGGGTCCTCTTCCTGGGTCAGCCCTCCATGGCCTTCCTTGGTGCAGGCCCTGAGAGAATGAGAGGGTTCCATCTCCCTTTCCCTTCTGGCAAGGACAAAACCCCATCGCAGGCTCCATCCTCATGATCTCATCTATACCTAATTACCCCCAAAGGCCCCACCTCCCAGTGCCCATTCCACTGGGGAGTGGATGGCCTGGGAAGACATACAGGCCTTCCATGGCAGCGCCTTCCTTCTAGTCAGAACCAGAGCTTGCTCCCCTCTCGCTACTAAGTATTTGCAAACCTAAGACCTTGTGCAAATTGCAAGGAATAGAGGTAAAATGAGTTACTACCACAGAAAGGCCAGAGTGTCTGTGTGCATAAAAGAAAGAGAAATGGGGGTAGACTGTCCCTGTGCTGTGCCTCCCAGGCAGCCTCTTTCTGAAGGAGATGCCACCTACAGGGAGGGGTGGGCAGAGCAGGGGTGCATGGAGCTCCCTACGCAGAGCACTGGGAGGAGGCAATGGCTGGGCTGTTTCTGCAAAAGTTGGGAAGTGACCCAGACAGTGTAAGTGGCCAGAGCTGCCTGCTCTTTGGAGATCCTAAGAGGTTGCACATGGCCAGGAGCCCAGTGAGTTGACAGCCACGGGACCATGAGTGTGGATACTGCCCTGACCGCCAAACACACAGCTGCCTTGGAGTCACAGAGGGCAGAGATACTGGTGGGGAATGGGAGCAGGCCTCACAGCCATGTCAGGCTGGGGCTTCTTCCCACCGCAGGTATGTGTCTGACTTCCTCCGGGCGGCCAGGCCTTCCTGCACCCCACGAGGTGCAGCATCTGTCTGCCCTGTGTTAGTCCCCCTCCCTCCATCGGGGCTGGCCTCCCAGTCTGCAGGGCTCAGACTTCTCCATCACCTGCTTCGGCATGCTTCCGATTTCCTCTGGCACCCTGTCCCTCTCCTCTGGGAAGCAAGCGTCTGCTGCTGGCATCTGTCTCTCATCTTTTGTGAGTACCACAACAATGAATTCATTTAGTTTTTTAGCTACATTTATGACTTCTGTCAATGAATTCCCCTAATGCTTAGCTCTTCAAGTCCCCTACACACACATACACCTGTGTCTTCCTGCTCCTCGTGTGCCAGGAGCACCTCGCCACAGTCCCCACTCCTCAGGACACGTGTCTGCTGCTTCTTGCCAGCACATGTGCCACCATCCTCTGCTGCACCCTCTTTCTGCCCTGCTGTCTCCTGTTTGGCCTGGTTTCCTCGTGTCTCATGCTCCTCTCCTTTACCCTTCTCAGGTTCCTTTGCCTTCCTCCCATGCCCAGCACCGAGGGCAGGCCTCCGCCAGTCTGCCTCTCAGCACATCCTCACCAGCTCACCGTTCCCCTTTACCTGACTCTCCCCAGTGCCTGCGGCTGCAAAGGTCACTCTTGGCTATTTCCTCAGCCACTTTTTGGTGGTCTCAGTGACCAGCTTAGCCAAGTTATGTTCATATGTGGTTGCCCACTGGCCTCCATGGCTGATCGGCTCTGTGCCACTTGGGGGAGGCAGACGTGGCTCCCCCTTCAAAGCCTCTCCAGTCTGAAAAAGGGCAGATGCTGGACCTTGTCAACACACAGTGAGCATGGCAGGCCTTAAGTTTCGATTCCAGGCACCATGCTGCAGAGCTGTGCTGGTTCTGACAGGCGGTGTCTCTCATCAACCCCTTGTTTTTATTTTATTTATTTATTTATTTATTTATTTTTGCGGTACTGGGGATTGAAGCCAGGGGCATTCTACCTCCGAGCTGCACCCCCAGCCCTATTTTTTTATTCTTTATTTTGAAACAGGGTCTCACTAAGTTGCGGAGGGCCTCACTAAGTAGCTGAGGCTGGCCGCGAATCCGGAACCTCCAGTCTCACCCTCCCAAGTACTGGGATTACAAGTGTGCACCCCCATGCCCGGCTTGTTTTTGTTTTATTATCTTAGCAAAATAACAGAGGCATACACCTACATCCTTAAGGAAATACAACTGAATTTAAACAAGATCAAGACCTGTGAAAATTAGGGTATTGTTAAAAGGGATAGACATTATGTATGTTTCTTATTAAGGTCTTCTGTGAAAACTTGGGTTTGAGAGAAAGTTCTGGAGTGGTTTTCCAGTAGGCAGGGAACTCGGGGAACAAGAAGCTGAGGGTTAAAAGGACTGCAGGAAGAGCAAACTCTGCAGTACAGAAAGCAGAGTCCCTGCTCTCAAGAACCTACATGAACGCTCTTGCCAAGTCAATAACAGAGGCTGAGGATGGTATTGACAGGCTGTGGGCAGCTCTTGGGTTCCAGTGTGCCTGTTGAGCTTGTGGAGTGAGGAGAGAGGCTTTGTATTTTCTGCACCTAGCATGGTACCCAGCATGTGTAAACACAGAGTACCTGTTACATGAATGAATGAATGAATGAATGAATGATCTATACAACCATCTTTTCTTCTCCCAGTTAGTCAATCAAGTAAAGGAATAATGGAAGCTGGGCGTGGTGGCGCTTGCTTGTAATCCCAGTACTTAGGAGGCTTGAGACCGGAAGATCCGGGTTCGCGGCCAGCCTCAGCTACTTAGTGAGGCTTCCGCAACTTAGTGAGACCTGTTTCAAAATAAAGAATAAAAAATAGGGCTGAGGGTGGAGCTCGGAGGTAGAATGCCCCTGGATTCAATCCCCAGTACCACACACACAAAAAAAAAGGAATAATGGAGAATTAGTAAAATAACTTTTCATTATTGAGAGACCATGGTATTCCAAGACACAGTTTATAGTTATATTGAGGATTTTCTTAACCCAGATACTTTGATAAATGGGAAAGTGTGCATACCAAACATCTCAGCATCTCTTAGCTTAGGACCCTTATAATAAAAATAATAAAGCGGGGTGTGGTAGCACACACTTGTAATCCTAGTACTTGGGAGGCTGAGACAGGAGGATCACAGGTTCGAGGCCAGCCTCAGCAACTTAGCAAAATCCTCAGCAACTTAGTGAGACCCTCTTTCAAAATAAAACAGGACTGGGGGTGTATCTCAGAGGTAGAACACCCCTGGGTTCAATCCCCAGTACCACAAAATAATAATAGCTATTATTATCATCGTCACCATCATCAGTAGTAGTAGTAGTAGTAGTAGTAGTATAAATGACAGTAGTAGCAGCTAGTATTGACTGAGCAAGATGTCAAGGCCAGAACTCATGCAAACTCTTAAAGATGAGGAAGCTCAGTGCCAAGGACTGGTAACAGTATGGTACAGTGGGGCGCTGTGACCAGGCGCTGCGGGTCACACCCACAGAAGTTTGTATTCAATAAAGCTGAGCATGTGTGTGCTGAGCTCTGCACCCCTGTGTGTGCTCTGAAGAAGCTCTTGTACAGGTCAGGATAGCATTGTTCACCATAGACCCAGTGGGACACCACTCAGTCATCTGTCCCAGAGGAATGAGCAGAGAAAGCTCAGCATGTCCTACCATGGACTACGATCCATGTGGATGAATGGCAGAGCATGTGGAGGGCAGCAAAGAAGACACGTAGCATGATTACATGTGTGTGAACCTCAAAAGTAGGAAATGCTAACCTATAACGTTTATACCTACACAAATGGTAAAACTGCTAAGAAAAAAAGGCCAGGGGCTGATGATGGCTATCCCAGCCAGAATGTGGCTTCCTGTGGGTGGGAAGACTTGCATCAGGGGGCACTTGGAGGGCCTCTTGCTTCTAGAGCTTGAGCCAGGGGGTAGTTATGTGGGTGTCCACCGTATAGTTATTCAACAAACTGTATATTTCTATTTTATGCACCTTGCAATATACAGTTGTCACAATTAAAAGTTTGTTTTTAAGACAAAAAGAAACATTATTTAGGAAATCGAAG
>PVJS01016237.1:19703-37859 GCA_004027185.1 Glis glis
CAGAGCCAGGATTGGAATCCAGGCAGGCTGGCCCTCAGCACAAAGCCTGTGGGTCGCCCAGAAAAGCCTAACACACAGTAAGGTGCAGAAACAGGCCCTGCTCTGCTTTGGCACACAACTCAGGTAACTCTGAGTCAGACAGTGGTGAGGGGCGGCTCCTCTGGGCTTGTGCTTGTACCAGCCATGCTAGATCTGGGGGAGACACCGAGCGTTGCAGCCTCATTGCCTGATAGGCATCCACCCCCACGGAGAGCTCCCTAATTCCAGGTGGCATTTCAAATGGCTGTGCCTGTCAACGGGGAGGGAAGGCTGTACAAAGGAGCAGGTAGCGGCAGCTGATGTGGATGAGTGTGGCTGGCCTGGAGGAGGGGTGAGTTTTCCCTGGATGGAATGGATCCAGTGACCCTGGCCCTTGAGGCCTGTAGACATGAATGACATCATGCTGTAGAGGGTTCTGTAGGGTGGGGGTTGCATATCACACTGTGTGCGTGTCGCCTGCCGTGTTCAGAATAATAATGGGCACATGAGCTTGTCGCAGGAGTGGCTGCAGGAGCGGCACCAGCAGGACAGAAAGTCTGCAAGTGGCTGCTTGAGCTGCCCTCCAGGGCCACTCAGCTCAGAGCCTGGAGTGAGGCAGAATTTATTTACAGGTTTCTGTCAGGCCTGTGAGTGGCTCTGGGCTCCCAGTGCCATCCTCGTTCCCATAGCAACATGTGGCTCTAGTGGGGGAAAAAAAAGGGAAACAGACTGGGGGGGGGGGGCTAAATAAATGTTCCTTCCTGGCGTGGTGATAATTATTTCCCCAACCCTGTCTTGGGGTCTGACCATGCCCTCCCTGGCTCCCTGAGGACTTCCCCTGCAGCACCCTCCAGAGGCCTCCGCACTGCTGCATGCTGGCTCCCAAGGCCAGAATTCCCAGGGGAACAGCACAGGGATGAAGCACACAGCCTCGGGGCAGAGCCACAGAGATTCATAACAAAGGAAAAGCAACCCTGCCCTGCAGGGCAAGACAGCTCCACTGCTGCCAGACAGAGACCTGGCCCTCCTGGGGCTTCCTGTCCCAGGAGCCAGGAGGGACATGTACAGTGGAAACCTGCCCAGGCATAGAAGTAGCCCAGGTGACCCAGAACACTCTGTGTGGTGAACACCAGAGCCCAGTGCTGGCCAGGGAGAAGACGTGCCAGAGCAGTGAGGGCCGGGCACAGAGCAGTGAGCCCAGTGACACACTGACGCCTGGAGCTTGCACAGTGGTCCTAGCAGGAGATGCCCACTGGGTCTCGCGCTATACTGCAGCTTTTTTTTCTTTAAATATGGGGGATTGATCCCAGGGGTGCTCTACTCCTCAGTTAACATACCCAGCCCCTTTTATTTTTTATTTTAGGACCGAGTCTCGCTAAGTTGCCTAGGCTGGCCTTGAACTTTCGATCCTTCTGCCTCAGCTACCTGAGTAGCTGGGATTGCAGGGTGTGCCACCGCACCCAGCTACACTTCAGCTCTTGAGACAGAGGCTGGGTTGTGACAGCTCTGTGTCCCTAGCACCTCGCCCACAGCATGGCATACAGTTGCCCTTCCACAAAGCAGACTAGGGCCAGAGCTCTGGTGCAGGATTCCTAATGAAACCAGCTCGCAGGGATCACTTAGGACAGCCTGAGCTAGCGAATGGGTGAAAACTGAAGACTGCAGCTGGGCCCTTTCCCCGCATCCTTGGAGGGTGAAGCACTGCGGTGGTTATGAGCAAGTCTGGGAGCATTCAGTAGTGAGAAAATAGAGGGCAGGGGAGAGCAGTGAAAGGTGAGCCAAACAAAAGCATGGATTTAGGGATTACATGTACAGATAACGATCAAGGCCAAGCGCCCCAGAAGAGTCGGCCAAGAGAGGGGTGAGAGGGTCTGGAAGGGAGCTCTGGGGAACAGCTAATGCCTGAGGAGAGTGAGGAGGAGGAGGAAGGGGCCAGCCCAGGGACAGGGGCCTCTCACCTACCAGCTATGTGATCCCAAGTCACTTCACCTCTCTGCCTCTCAGGACACTCATCTTTTAAATAAAGACAATTAACTGGATCCTAAACGTTTCTTCCCAGTGAGATAGGAAACAGGCAGAAAACTGTTTCATTTGTTGAATAATTATAAAAGAAGATCTTTTATAGGCACTTTATGCTTTGACCTCTATAACAAAAGATTTAATTGGAAGAAGACAAGTGACACAACACTAAGCACATGTCACTGTTTCACACGCTGCACGATTTTTACACCTGTCACATCAGTGCTGTAGTGGTTCTGCACCCTCAACTGCCTGGGAGGACTACCCACAGACAGTTGGGACAGGTGAATGCCAGGAGCCACCAGGCAGCGAGGCAGATCTCAGGCAGGGGTGCCGCTCCGCACTGCGCCGAGCCCGCAGTCAGGAGTTAGGCTGGAGTCTTCATGCAGCTGGAGCTCTTTGAGAAAAAACGTGCACATGGAGCCTGGGCAGATGACATAAAGAAACGCCTGGGCTGGGTCCACACGAGCCAGCATTGTGGGGAGAGCAGGGCCTGTCCAGGGGCAAGGAGCCTTGGTAAGGCCACATCCACCAAGTGGGGGATTCAGGTATCCCAGGAACTTGGGAACAAGAATACTTCCCTTTTTGTTTCTTAAGGTTTTTTTTTTTTTTTTTTTACTTACTAAAAAATACCTCTACTTTGTGGCCAAGCTAGTCAAGATGAAAGAGTGACTCTTTCTCCCAGGAACAATAGAGCATGCACACATAAAAAATGGCAGAGCCAGAGCTGGGCATGGTGGCATACGCCTGTAATCCTAGTACTTGAGAGGCTGAGACAGGAGGATCACAGGTTTGAAGCCAGCCTCAGCAACTTAGGCCCTCCGCAACTTAGTGAGACCCTGTTTCAAAACTAAAAATAAAACAGGGCTGGGGTGTAGCTCAGAGGCAGAATGCCCCTGGGTTCAATCCCCAGTACCACCGGGGGGGGGGGGGGAGGCAGAGCCACACCTATAATCCCAGTAATTGAGAGACTGAGACAGGAAGATTGCAGGTTTGAGGCCAGCCTCAGCAACTTGGCAAGGCCCTGTTTCAAAATAAAAAATAAAAAAGACTAGGGGTATAGCTTGGAGGTATAATGCCCCTAGGTTCAATCCCCTGTACCCACCCCCAAATAGGCAGACGTTCTAGGGCTGCCGAGGGAAAAACTCCTTTTTCCAGAACCTTCCAAACAGCAGAGTTCCAATTATCTGTGGATATGGGAAAGTGACACTGGAAAGTTAAAAATTATAGTCATATATAAGCATTGTCACCCAGAAACTTACTCCCACACCCAGTAGAGATAGGTACTTATGCAAAAATATCTAGGTGTCCCATCACCAGTAACAATACTGGAAAATCCTTGCTCCTGGTTCGGAAATGTCTCCCTGTGAAATGGTTCCTTAACAGGAAACAGTGTGCTGAGCTGTTCAGATGCAAGCATAAAACGAAGACTTATAAAATGGGACATTTTGTTGGAAGTACTTGGTCTTCCTTTTTAAAGGAATAAAAAGACATGTCGGCTGGGTGTGGTGGCGCACGCTTGTAATCCCAGTACTTGGGAGGCGGAGACCGGAGAATCCGGGTTCCTGGCCAGCCTCAGCTACTTAGTGAGGCCCTCCGCAACTTCGTGAGACCTGGTTTCAAAATAAAGTATAAAAAATAGGGCCGGGGGTGTAGCTCGGAGGTAGAACGCCCCTGGGTTCAATCCCCGGTACCGCAAAAAAATAAATAAGACATGGCCACACTCTGTATTTGGACCATTGACTTCTGCTCTGGGGCGAGCATGAGCGATGCTAATCCCTCCATCTTCAGGGTGTTGATGTCTACTGAGCGCTGGTGGGTGTGATGGTACCACCTCGCCCCGGGGAAGGGAGTGTCAGAAACTGTGGCCTTGCATCTGACTTATGGGCAGCCATTGAGAGGTAGGTATCTATTTTATAAAGATGTGTCGCCTTGTGAATGCAAGTTGAAAGCTTGAATCAGAAATCCTATTTGTATTGGTCGGCATAAAAGCAGTCTGCAAAAATTACTCAGGAGAAACCAAAAAAGCAAGGTGGAGTCATTGATCAACATTTATTTCATTTTCCCAATTTCTGCTCCAGTTCACAGTACTCTTAGGCCAATTTAGGAAAATTAGCAGATGCTTCTGCTTCTAAAAACCTTGAAGACGTGTCAAGCAAACAGTGCTTGAGGATTCCCTCTAATGAAAGGCGGCAGACGGTGGCCAGCCGAGGAATTAGCCTGATCACCGAGAAGGGGCCAGGGCGTTCACGTACGTCCTGTCCAGGGTTCACAGAGCAAAGAACACCCCAGACTCTTCCAGACACATCCAGAATTACAGCTCCTAGTGAGTCAGGACAAAGTGACAATAGCAGCTACAGCAAAGGACACCCAGATTATGACCAAGGCCTGTTGGATTCACACATGACTACATTGCAAATTAGCCGGCTCCTCTGGGGGACAGATCCAGAGGCCACTGAAGATGGCTCAGCGAAGGTGCCCCTTTGTGAGCAGAGGCAATCAAACAGGCTAATGGGATGCATGATTGCCGAAAAGGGGATGGGAAAGCGAGGTGGCGGCGTGGTAATGGTTTTGCGTAAATCAGAAGTGTGCCTCTGCCCTGCATGCCTCATTCGCTCCTGGTCACATCCTTTCTGAGGGGCATTGCAATCTTGGGAAGGTTCAGAGGAAAGAAATTGGATCATAGGAGCTTCTGAGCCAGAGAAATCTGGGACTTGGGTTTCACCAGAGGAAGGCACACAGGTGCCTGGTGGGAAGAGGGAGTGGAGTATGGGGCTGGGACAGGATGGCAGCCCTCAGGGTAGTGACAGCCTGTCTGAGGATCAGAGGTTGGCATCCTCCTCCAGTTTTCATGAAAAAAGCAGAGAGTTCACAGACCCTTCCTCAAAGGCCTCTGTGAGGGGCAGGACTTGGCCTCAGGACCAGCTGGGACAGCTTAGGACACCCTAACTGCTCACTCTCACTCCAGGAGGAGAGGGAGCACCCACAGGCCCCTCTGGAGGACTGTTTGCAAAGTCTCAGGGTGCCTGGTGTCCAGGGGAGTGAGCCCTTGCCCTGTGCATGGTGATGAAGGGCAGTGATGGAGCGTCTGCTGCAGTTTGGGCCTGTACTGGGCTGTGTTTGGTTCCCGGAGGGGGTTGGCGGGGCGTGGATCCTCCACGGAGATGACTGAGCCTGGTGCTGTTCACAGAGGGGTTGGTGGGGGGGCACCAGAGTGAAGTGCTAGGCCCAGACCTTGATCTCAAGTACCACTTTGTCCTCTCTGCCTGCCTCCCTCCCAGCCCCTTGAGGTCTAGGGTGTGTATGCCTTCCTCTCTGTAGCCTCCCTAACCTTCTTTCCAAGCAGAACCACCTTTTCCTGTGCTTCTGATGCTTGCTGACCCGTGCTGTTGGGATGGTCACGATGTAGATGTGTTCATGTGGCTTCCAGCTGCCTGGCCCTGAGGACGAATCCCAGTTTGCAGAGAAGCATGCTCCCTCTCCCCAGCACAGAGGTGCCTCTGCCCAGGCTGTGCCCCTGGGGTCTGGCCAAACACTGACCTGGTCTGGAGGCTCCGAGTTCCCTGGGGCAGTAACCCCGCCCCTCCTGAGGCACCATGGCCTTCCAGGCTCCTCCCTCCAGAGAATCCCTAGGGTCACTGGAGGCTTTTCTTTCCTTTATCAGTCTTATTGAGTCTGTTGTCAAATCCTGTGTTGTTTTTTCTTTAAAAATGACTCCTTCCTATTGATTGCAAACTGCTGTCTCACCTCAGGGGATTTCAGAGCTTAAAGGCTTGTCTCTACTTTCTTTAAACATTTGTATTATTTGAATTTGTCACCACAAACATGTATTTCTTTTAATCTTTTTTAATTTGAGAGATGTTCTCAAGAGTCCCCTCTGTTTGGGAGGTCCTGGCTCCTGTCTGCCCAGGCCTAGACCTGCCTCCCCCCCCCGCCCCCCGCACACACACAGTGGCTCATCCACATGAGTCAGTAGGGACTGGAACGCAGCTCGGAGGCACCAGCTCCTCATGCCTAACCCTGTGTCTGTGCCACAGCGTGCCAGGCCACAGGGGAGCTCTGTCAGACAGGTCCAGCCAGGGACTTCCAAGGCTTCCAGGTCTCCTCAGCTTGGATGGAAGAGCCTGTTGTGAGCTCTGTGGGATCAGAAAGAGAAATGCTTGTGATTTCTGTGCAAGAAATATCTGTAGGAAAATTCAAAGCCAGCTGGGTGAGGTTCACACTCAGTGTAGTTCAGTGTGTTGGGAAGAAACACCATTTGCATTCTTATTTGAAAGCAGATTGGTCAGTGGGAACACAATCGTGCAGCTACCACCACTCTAGCTAGACAGGAGATCAATCCAGCTGGAAATGGGGTAATGGTGGAAGGAGGGCCGCAGCACAGGTCATGGACACCTGCCAAGTGCTCCCATAAACCCACCCTGTCCCCAGAGAAGCGTCATTTTCAGGGACCTTCCTCAGAAAAGAAGCACATTCTCCGGAACAGGCCATGAACAAGCGGCCACTCTGAGATCTTTTCACTTTATTTCTCAGCCCAGGGCTTTTTTATTGATTTATTCTTGTACAAGGCCCTGAGCGGGAGAGTGGACGAGGAAGCTGAAGTCCTTGGTGCTGTGGAAAGTGACAGATCAGTGGTCAGAGGCAGGAGGGGTGGGTGTGGGTCAGGAGGTGCTCACATGCTAGCAAGATGGCTGGGAAGAACTTGCCTGCCTTTCCACAGGACTGAAGAGACGCTGCAAGAGCAAAAGGAGAGAAAACCCATTTGGCAGGAGAGGGGAGAGCTGGGAAGCGTAATGAGGAGGAGGACAAATGTAAGTCAGTTCAGGGCTCAGCGTCAGCTTGGCTCTGAGGAGCAGCCTCGGAGGTACAGGCCAAGCGAAGAGAGCAGGAGAGTGGGGATTACACAAATAACCCATTAGAGACCCCGATGGGGCAGGATGGAGAGCGCAGGGCCAGCCAGGGCAGCGTGTCCCGGAGCCCGCCTTCATGGGTGACGGGGACACAGTATGCCTGTGTCATCCTGCAAAGCAGAATAGGGCACTTGTTCCATGTCGAGAAGCCTTGATGGGGGGTGAGGCCACTTTGCACAGCCTGCCTGGGAGAAGTGTGCTCACAGCAGCGGCAAGAGGGCCTGAGGGTTGCCCACCCAGGGTGCTGTAAGGTTTCTGCAAAACCTTAAAGAAGAGGCAGTGTTTAAAATTTACCCTGCCCAGCTCCGGGCAGAGCTGATGGCCCAGATAGTTTTCAAATCTCCATATAAGTTCCCTTTCTCCAACCTAGGCCCATCTGGCCATTGACAGGTGAGCAGCTGGAGGTGGGCCCAGGGAGCTCAAATTGATATAAAGAGAAGAGAGGGAAGGAGGAGGCAGGGAGCTAACTGGGGGCCGCTGCTACTGCGGGGTGGGGGTGGGAGGCAGCAGTAAGCATCCACAGGAAGCTGCCGTCCTCCTGGCCAGCTGTAAGGAGAGGAATCAGCTCACTCCAAGAGAAAACAGCCTCTGCCAAAACGGAGAGGACAGACCAGGAAAATGTGCGGTCCCAGCCTTCATGTTAGAGCTTGAAATGTGAAATTTGAAGCAGTGGTCGATAAATGAATGGAAATGGGAATATGGAAAAAATAGCTGATTTGGGAAGGTAAGCACGGAATTTCTATTTCCAACCTAATTCCATGGTAGATATTGCCTTTGTCTTCCCCTCTGTGAACTTGATTCTGCAGTAGAAGGGTATGTGTGTGCACGTGAGTGTGCTCATGCTGCGGTGACGTAGTGCTCCCCTAGGAGCAGCAGGCCAGCCCTCCTTCCCGCCAGGCTCCTCCTGAGCCCTCCCAGGCCCACTCCCTCACCTCCTCCACCCAGGCCCTCCTCGGGAGAAGGCGGGTGTCCAGCCAGCCCTGCCCTGCATCCAGCTTACACCAGGTAACAATGCCTTTTGCACCCAAGTTCAGTAGTGTTTCCTGTAGGACCAACTGGTAGGTAGGCAAGCTTTGTCTGGCTCCTGGAGGTGACTGGTACCTTGGGTTGAGGCATCTGTTCTGGGCTGGCCCAGGCCACTGAAAGTTGGAGTTCACTCCCCAACACAGCCACCTGCAGGGTTTGCTCCAGCCTTGCAGAGCCAGGGAGAGCCATGCCACAGGACCTTGCTGGGGATGAGTGTGGGTCCCCTCCTGCTGGCTCCTTCCTTATAGCAGCTTATCAAGCTAGAGTTCCCATCCATACCATTCACCCCCTGAAAGCATACAGTTCAATGACTTTTACCATGGTGTATGTAGAGTGTGAGGCTGTCACAGTCCACTCCTGCTGATTTTTGACCTGGTCACCACCTGTGAGAACAGTTTGTTTAATGAAAAAAGGAGAAGCCAGGCCTGGTGGCACACACCTGTAATCCCAGTACATGAGAAGCTGAGACAGGAGCATTGCAGGTTGGAGGCCAGCCTCAGCAACTTAATGAGACTCTGTTTCAAAATAAAAAATAAAATAGGGCTGGGGTTGTAGCTCAGAGGTAGAACACCCATATGTTCAATCCCCGGTACCACACAAAATAAATAAATAAATAAATAATAAATATAAAAAATAAAAAAGGAGAGCCATGTGTGGTAGCACGTGCCCATAATCCCAATACTTGGGAAGCTGAAATAGGAGGATCACAGGTTTGAGGCCAGCCTCAGCAACTTAGCGAGACCCTGTTTCAAAATAAAAAATAAAATTGGTTGGGGGTGTAGCTCAAAAGTAGAATGCCTCTGGGTTCAATCCCTAGTACCACACACACAAAGAAGAAAGAGCACATGAAACAAAAGCTACCCCCGAGTGATCCAGCGAGGACATTCTATAGGACTCTGTCTTGTGGCATCTATGACTTTTGGACCACTGGTCTGTTTTACTTGACTAATCAAAGTGTGCTCATGACCACCTAGTTGCTGCCAGGTGCCTGAGGCAAGCAAGGGGGACTTCTGCTAACTCTTGTGCCATGGCCCACAGCTGACAGGACATATCCCCAGGCTGGCCCCTCGCTCACCGGGTCTTTCTCTTTCCTCCCCAGGTGTTCCACTGCGTTCACTTTGAGTGTCCAGAGCAGCAGAGCAGCCAGAAGGAGGATAGCAGTGAGGACCCGGGACCGGGGGACACCAGCCTGGCCGTTCAGCAGCTCGACGCCCATGCCCTGCGGGCACCCAGCAGCAGCTCACTGCCTCCCAGCCCTGGCCCCAACGGGCACTCACCCAACCGGCAGCACCAATAAAGGAGGCAGTGGATGTGGTGTGACTCGGGTGGGCCTGATGGCAGCAGGAGTGTGTCCTCCTCCTGCAGGGATCGCTGTGGACCGCTCCTCCTCTCTGTCCAGGGAGGAGCAGACCTGGCTGCAAACCGGACATAGAACAGGTTTTCTCCCAAGGACAGAAGGGGCTGCTTTGTGCTCCTCAATTTGTTCAAATCAGGCCCATCTCCAGGGGGAGAAAATGGGTCTTCAATCTTCATCAAGTCCACCATTAAAACCCTACCTCTCTAATCTAAGCCAGGCAAAGGAACAGAAGGAAGTAATAGACAGGCCAGAGTTGGAATACAAAAGTGGCATGAACGCCGGAGCGGAGGAGACTGCGTTAGGCCTTATTATCTGGGGGCGCCCTGTAGGAAATGGTTCCATAGTGTGTACTTTTATGGATCACATTGCCCTGGCAACTAAGTGATCTTTTCTTTCTTTTAGTTCTTCTCCATTTGCTGAATCGTAGTTGTTCCAGATCATTCTGAAATGCTCCAACAACAAATCGCTCATCCTAATCCCCTCTGCTGCTGTAGTCGCCCTTCCTCCATTCTGAACGGTGGCACATGGGGCCAAGGCAGGCCTGTCGCATCTCCTGAGTGAGACGCAGATGCAGTTCATCGAGGCACCTGGTCTGACGGGAAAATCCTTTGAGGAAGTTCAAGGAAGCACACAATGAGCGCGTCACTCTGTGGACAACGAGTCAATAATCGCTCAGATTGCTGAGTTATGAACCTGTCATTGCTGAAATGTACCCAGCCTTTAAGCTTGAGAGACTGACGAGGAAATAGTTGTTATGCCAGCTGCTAATTTAACATTCTGCAGTGCGCGTAGATCAACACAGACCAAGTTCTGAGTGGCTCTGCCGCCCTCAAGTTCTGTCTGGCTGAGCGTCAGGAACACAGACCTGGGACTCTGTAGCCATGTTGTGCTGTGCAGTGGCTTCTGTCTCCCCAGCAGCACAGCACTCAGCTGGGGACTGAAATGCAGTTCTAAGAAACTTTCCTCCTGACCCTCACTGGAAGGTTCTCCTTTGACTGCCATGGCTCCATCTAGCTCTTCTGTCATTTACTGGTGATTCCCTTCCAGTGCTGATGACCCTTGCTCAGATCATCCTCTGCAGTTCCACTTCCCTCAAGACCCCCTCATGCGTCGCCATCAGCTCCAGCCTGAGAGCCTCCCTGCAGCATGGCCAGTGGCCGAGCCACACAGTGGTCCCCAACACACCCTGTGAGCCCACTTAGAGGAGGGCGAGGGCTTGAGGGGTTTCTTTCCGGCGTCTAAAGGACACATGGCTACGGGTATAGAACAAAAGGGGCAGACGCCTGTTTTCTCCTAGTTTTGCTTAGTTTTGAGTGAGCCATCCATGTGGGATAACAGGGTAGTGGTCAACTGCAAGGCTAGCAGGGAAAGACATCTTTCTGTGTGAGCACGGGCCAGCAGGAAGCAGTGTCACCAGGTGAGGAGAGATGGGCCTGGGGGGAGATGTGCCCCGCTTCTCCATGCTGTGGGTGAATGGGCTCCTCCTCAGGGTGCCCAGCACCTCATAATGTGAGAGGGTTCCAGTAGTGGGTGGCGGGTACCTGCCTGTGGTAGGGGATGTGCCCCCATCAGCCTCCAGCCCCCAGAAGCCAGTTAGCACCAGAGCTCCACCCACTCCACACTTCCTTGCCTGCTGTGTCCCCTTCTTCAGGGACAGCCAGACCCCTCCTGTGGAGGGTGGAGTAGGAATGTTCTGGATGAGCTGTGCAAGAGCCTTTTAAACCCCGAAGTCAGGCCCAAAGCCCCTGGAGCCACACTGCGACCTGACCCGGGTGGTGTGGTGTGCAGGCGTTGAGGAGCCACCCCAGCGCCATCTCCAAACCTCGAAGTCCAGCACACACCCCCTGCCAGTGGCTGCAACGCCACACCATTCGGCTGGTTCCAAGAGCCTCTCTCCTCTGATTACAACTGGACCAAAATGGATGGAGTGCTGATGAGGGGTGGGCGACCGTGCGGCAGAGGTGGAGGCAGATTCTGGGCAACTGTGGGGTGCCAGGAAGGCATTATGGCCAAGTCAGGGGGACAGAGGCAGAGGAGGTTTGGTGGCTCGCCAGGGAACGCAGCCAGCAGGGATGGGATCTGGCTAGAGGAGTGACGTTGGTGTCGCGGCCTCGCCCTTTACTGTGAGGTTTCTCCTTACAAACTGAAGTGCCACCTCAGGCCAGCAGAAATGGGGCACTGCCAGATCCCTGCCCTTCACTTTTATCATATTTTGGGGGAGATTAGAAAGAAACCTTCTCTGGGCTTTTGGAAGAAGCCTTCGGGCAGCTCCTGGGAGGGCCAGCGGGCCACAGGGAAGCTGGAGCCCTGGTGGGCAGGGTAGATCCCCAGATCCTGAGCACTGGGGACGTGAGCAGAGCAGCTGTAAAAGCTTCTTTCTCACCACACTGCCTGCATTCCCCATACTTTTCCTATTCTTCCTCGTCTGATTTTAGTTAGAACCATGAGCCATGATGGATGTGGGGCTCTTCTCAATTGCTCTTTAAATTGTCACTTTTTAATCTTATTAAATGAAATGACGATTCCTGACAAATACATTAAAAGTGTTTTATTCCTAGAAGACTAGAAGAGTTGGGAAAAGAAATTATTTTCAGCAAGAGTGGGATGTGTTTGTTAGACTGATTCCTTGGCAAAAAAAAAAAAGAGATGAGTTTTGAATTGTGCAAAAAATTGCTTAGTAGTTATACCGTCGCCCCAGTTGTCAAACTGCCATGCAGAGGGCTCCAACCCAGTCAACTTCACCTTCTTTTTAATTTAGAAGATAACAAAATCGTAATCACTTAGCCTTTCTAGAGCCACAGGGAAAAAAAGAGGGTGTAATCTACAATAAAAAGCAGCACAGTTGTGTGTGCTGAGGCCACTTGGTGATAAAGAGATGGAGCCTTCCCCGGTGCAGGCTTCAATTAAGAGCCTCCCTTTGGACAGGGAAGAAAGGTGTCAAAGAGGAAAAGAAAATTAAATTTGCCTCCTTCCAGGAGTTTTTCCTCATTAGTGTTTGCTATTCCGTGTTATTCTTGTAACCTTCCTTCCATGTGGTGACCAGCACCTCGGAGCAGGCCGCGGTAGGCAGGGCGGGCCTGTGTCCACTGGGTGCAGGCCATGCTCCATTTATTTTTGCGGCCACAGCCATCGATTCTGTATGTTTATCCTGACAACAGCTCCTGCAGGAGTCAGTGCTCATTAGCGGCCCTAGGAATTTAAAATGCAGTTCATGGTTCTGTACCACCGTGGGTTTTATTATTATAATATTAAATTAGAAGCCTTCCTGGTACCTGGTGTTTGCTCAGGAGTTTCTGGAAAAGAGGAAAGGGAATGGGTTAGACAACACGCTGGGATGCACCGCTCTCTCCTTGCAGCAGACCCTGTTGCGTCTGGGAAGGGCTGGTCTGGTTATATGCAGTGTTGAGGGTTTGCTTAGAGGGGCAACATAGGGGCCCCAGAGAGGCGAGGCAAAGGGAGGGAGGAAGGGAGGAGGGGAGGAGAAGGGAGGGGAAGCGGCGACAGGTCTTCATGGTAGATGCCTGGCTTCCCTGGGGTGGAGGAGGCCTCCTCCCTGCTCTGAGGGCCCCCTTCCTGGGCATGCTACCTCCTGCTCCCTGTCTCTCCAGCCAGGACTCTGTGGGGTTGAAACAGGGGTGGGACAGATGCAGGGAGAACCCAAAGGAGCAGCCCCTCCCGTCATGTGCTGTTTGATCTCTTTTTGTACTGCTCATTTTTAAAAAATTATAAAAGCTATTTTCAGCTTCCAGAAACGGGCTGTTCCAGATGCTTTCTCTGGAAAGACTTTCACCGCGGCCTTCTTGTAAACTGTACCCCCACTTTCCTAAATAAACTCCTCATTGGCTCTGAGTTGCTCCGGACCTGGGCCCATCACCAGGGTCCTCGGTGCACCCTGTCCTGCCCCAGCCCTCCGTTCCACCCTACACCTGCTTGCCTAGCCAGAAGCCAGACTAAGCAGGCCCTCTAGTCAGATCAAGATCATGTCAGTTTCTGCCTTTAAAAAAAAAAAAAACTAAAATACTCCCCTGGAGGCCTAAAGACTCCCAATCATCCACCTGTAATTTATGATAAATGCTTCAGAGCATTTACCATTTGCATCTGTGAGTATTTATAGCCCTGAGCAGGGAAGCGGGGCAACGGCTGGGAGCCTCATACTGGCTCCACTATTGTTTCCTGCTCACCAAAGCCCCTTGGTCTTCTTCCCAAGGGCTGTCACTCTGCTCTGATAGGTGGACAATGCCACATTTGAAAGCCAGTGGGCAGTCTCTCCCCTCACCTGGAGGTGCCAAAGCTGAGGCCCGACCTGGCCCACACCCTGGGCAGCATGGGGAGTAGCATGCAGAGGGGCCAAGAGGCCTCCAGGGTGGGTCTGTGCCCTGAACACCAGCAACATGACTGTTAGGGTCAGTCTGTGACCCTGGGCTTCGTGGTTTGGTCATGTGATGCCCTGTCTGCAGGCATTGTTCCCTCCAAGACCTGCTCGAGGCTGTGGGGTCTGCCAGGACCCTCACCTAGCTGCCCCCAGGTCTATGGGGCAGGGTGCTGTCGGCAAGGACAACAGGGAGACCCGGACCAGGACTGTCAGGCCTTGGGGACTTTTTCAGGCTCTGGGGTCTGCCGTCTCGTCTCCTCAAGGTGGCTCTAGGTTTTGCGAGGCCTTCTAGAAGTGGCCTTCTGACAGACGGCCTGGAATCTCCCCATCACACTTCCAGTCCCCACTCCCTCCCTGGTGCCTGGGAAAGTGAGAGGAGGGTGGGCTGTCCTCTGGAGCAGAGGCCATGGCTGGGCTCTTGAGCTGCTTTTGCCAACTTTGTGTATAATCTGAATTCACCAGAGAACAAGGGCCGCCTCTGTCTGGGGCATTTCAGGCCTGGGAAGGTTGTGGGTGCCATCCTCAGCCCCTCCAGGCCTCTTAGAGGTGGGACAGTGGGGCCTGGCTGGGGTGGGCATGGCTGGCTCTGAAGAAGCCCAGAGGGGACCGTCACCTTTGGGACTGTCCACTGCGCGCAGAACGCAGCTTTCTCCTCATTCTGCAGAACATCAGAACTGGGCAAATGAATATGTAAACTGTGTGTCGATAGGACCCTTACGTTAATGTCTGTGAAAATGCTGCTGTGGGTTTTGCTGTAGTAATAAAGTGTGACTTCTTGTGCAAGTGTCCGGGTCATCCCTACACATGCCCCTGCCCCAGCGCCTCCTGTGGACACTGGCCCGCCCTGCCTCACGACCCCAGGCCCCCCTGCTCACTCTCAGGCTGTCTGGTCCAAACCCCATTTCATGTGCATACAGCCCAGAGGCAGGATCTGAGCCCACACGGTCACCCCAGCTCTGCAGTTCTTCCAGATCCTTCCCTGCCTCCTGTGGCGCCTTCTCCACCCACCCCCATGGCCTAATCAAAGACAATTTTGATGGAAAGAAAATTCCCTACCACCCATTTCCCTTGTCATTTCTCCTGCCCTGAGCTTGACCCAGGTGCTGTCCCCTTCTTCATGACAAGCCTGTGAGTAAGTGGGGGTCCTGACCCAGCCTACTCAGCACCCTCTCCTTTGCCCGGGGCCCTGCAGCAGGACACGAGCCTCCCGCATCTCCAACGGAGTCGTGGGATCCAGAACTCGAGATGCTGGACTTGAAGACGCATTTGGCCATCTTGACCTCAGCCTCATGTGAGTGGTTGGCACCTGGGAGTCAGGTAGGTGTCCATTCTTAGTGTAATTTCTTTATGGAACCTGAACTCAGGATAGTGGTTTTTGTTGTTGTTTTTTTTGCAGTACCAGGGATTGAACCCAGGGATGGTCTACCTCCGCGCTACAGCCCCGACCCTATTTTTTATACTTTATTTTGAAACGGGGTCTCACGAAGTTGCAGAGGGCCTCACTAAGTAGAGAGAGAGAGAGAGAGAGAGAGAGAGAGAGCTGAGGCTGGCCGTGAACCCGGATCCTCCGGTCTCCGCCTCCCAAAGTACTGGGATTACAAGCGTGCACCACCAACCACCATGCCCGGCAGTGTTTTTTATCTTTTCTCTCTCTCTCTCTTTTTTTTTTTTTTTTTTTTTTTTTGGTGGTACTAAGAACGGAACCAATGGGCTTTCTACCTCTGAGCTACCCCAGCCCTATTATATTTATTTTGAAACAGAGTCTCGTTAAGTTGCGGAGGGCCTCGCTGAGTTGCTGAGTCTGTCCTCATACCTGCGGTCCTCCTGTCTCAGCCTCCTAAGTACTGGGATTACAGGTGTGTGCCACCTTTGCATTTCTTTTTATCTTTCCTTTTTTTGTGGTATTGGGGATTTAACTCAGAGGCATTTTACCTCTGAGTTACACCCCAGCCCTTTTTATTTCTCATTTTGAAACAGGGTCTCACTAGGTTCTGAGAGTCTCATGTTGCTGAGGCTGGTCTTGAACCCATGATCCTCCTGTCTCAGCCTCCCAAGTACTGGGATTATAGGCATGTGTCACCATGCTTGGGTTCTTCTTTCCTTCTCCTCCTCCTCCTCCTCCTTTCTAAAGTAAACCTTTATTGGTGCTCTGTAGTCTCACATCATAATGTAGTTCAGAATGATAGGGACATACATACACAAGGCACTTGGTGAGCTCCCCTCTTCCCCACACATGACACTGAAATTGGCACTGATAATTTCATATATGTACATCAACAAAAGTATTTCTTTCACTAATCACACGCCCCACCACCACCACCACCATCCTCCCTGCGTTTCTTTTGTTAACCTCCACCTGAAGGTTTGTGCATAGCAGCATGGGCAGGACATACAGGTCCAGGGAGGCTCCCAGAGGTGACAGCTGAGCAAGCCCTGAGGGGTGGGGAGCAGGCAAGGCTGGTGATGGGGCTGAGTGGGATGGGGTGGCCCCATGGGTCATGATGGACTCGCCAGCAGCAAGTCCGGAGCAGGGGAGGGACCAGACCAGCTTGCTGCTGCCCCGAGAGTCCCCTGTAGGGGTGGGAATCGGAACCAGTGGGAGGTGCTGGGGGTGGCACCCCGGACCCCGCAGCACACAGCATGTGCAAGGGAAGCAGAGGCAGATCTTCTGAGGCCATGGTCCTGTCCAGGGCAGAGGCTGCAGGAGGCTTTGCAAAGTGGTTGGTTTGGAGGTGCTGGGTTTACCAAAGATGGAAACAGCCAGAGAGCCAGGCTTCCCAGGCCCTGGCTCTCCAAACAAAACCCACGTTCAGTGAAAAATCACACAAACTACAAGGTGATCAATCTCCCAGTAGTTTACTTGTAATGATCCTGGCCCCAGGATCCTACTTACTTTCTTTACACACCTACTGCAGAACCAGACTGTTAACTTAGCATCCTCTGGTTTGCAGGAGACAAGACAGACTCCATTGCACAGAGTAGAATGAGGCAGGATGACCTCTGGACTTTGGTCTGCGCTGGGTGTAGACTGTTGTGTTGTGTTGTTCTTCTGTTCTTCTACTGCCAGGCGTTGGTTTTCTTTCAGTTTTTCTTTTTTTTTTTTTTTTTTTTTTTTTGTACTGGGGATTGAACCCAGAGGCATTCTACCTCCAAGCTACACTCCTAGCCCTATTTTATTTCTTATTTGGAAACAGGGTCTCACTGGGTTGCTGAGAGCCTTGCTAAATTGCTGAGGCTGGTCGTAAGCCTGCGATCCTTCTGTCTCAGCCTCCCAAGTACTAGGATCACAAGCAGGTTTGACAGGACAAGATATGCAGGCGTGGTGGCACACGGCTTGTGATCCCAGTACTTGGGAGGCTAAGACAGGAGGATCGCAGGTTCGCAGCCAGCCTCAGCTACTTAGTGAGGCCCTCTGCAACTTAGTGAGACCCTGTTTCAAAATAAAGAATAAAAAAAATAGGACTGGGGGCGTAGCTGGTAGAATGCCCTTGGGTTCAATCCCCAGTACCGCAAAACAAACAAGAAGATAGGACAAGATGCCTGTAACTGGTTCTCTGGCTCCCTTTGAGTAGGAATCAGCAGGGACCCGACCTTCAGATTCTAGTGGCCCAGGCTCTTACCTGCTTTTGCTGGTTCCGGTTCTGACCCCACCCAGGAGATGCAGCCAGTGATCTGCTGGTTGCCTCCTCAGTCTGTTTCCTCTGCTCTGCGGCTCTGGAGCTTGCTGTAGACTCAACTTGTCTATTTTTGCTTTTGTGGCCTGTGCTTTTGAAATGTTACTCAAAAATATTGGGGGCCAGACTAAGGAATTGAAGCAGATGTTTCATACTCTCAGGCCTTAAATTTAAGCCATTTAAACCGGGCAAGGTGGCGCATGCCTGTAATCTCAGTACTTGGGAGACTGAGACAGGAGGATCACAGGTTTGAGGACAGCCTCAACAACTTTGTGAGACTCTCAGCAACCTATGAGACCCTATTTCAAAATAAAAAATAAAATAGGGCTGAGGATATAGATCAGAGGTAAAATGGCCCCGGGTCCAATACATAGTACCACACACACACACACACAAAAAGCTATGTAGAGTGGACATTTGTACATGGAGTGCGACGGACCAGCTCAGTCGGGAAACTGAGACCGACGGGACAGGGGTCTCGGGATGGTGGGCAAGGAGTCGGTGATGGGTGACAAACAGACACAACTCAAGGGTGTTGTATCTGAGTGCATTTTGTAAAGCTTCAGGCAAGGATTTTATATACAATGATTAAGGAAACAGAATACATAATCAGCTGGTCATTGTTTATACCTATGGTTTGTACAATCTTAATAATTTCTTAATGATTTCTAAAAGGTAACAATGCAAAGCTATAAGAGCAAATAAATGTTAGAGCATACGTCTTGTTTTGCATAATGTCATGGGCACGTCAGAGCATACGTCTTGTTTTGCATAATGTTG
>PVJS01016238.1:0-28127 GCA_004027185.1 Glis glis
TGTGTTTTGACCATTGATCCAAACAGCAAATATAATCACTCACTACTCTTTAACTGACCAACATTTAATTTTTTCCCATTGCATTCTGTTTGTTCCATTACTAAGTGAAAACCTACATCCTTGTTCATTACTAAATATCTTGGGCTGACCCTGTACTATATCATTTTATCTCATAATTTCCAAGCTCCAAGTGATACAATAGAAACAGCTAATAGAATATAATTCCTGCATACTTCCTGAAATTCTTATATTGTAGTAGTGCACAATATTAAAACTGCAACATAAATATTGCATTGGTAGACATTCTCTGAAGCAATATAATGATTTTTGTTTTCTTTCTGAATAAAAGTCTAAAAATAACATTAATGGAATCTATTAAATACAGTCTGATTTATAAGATTTTTTAAAAAATTTCGGTGGAGCAAGGACTTTAACATCTTGCTTAGCTATTTCCTTCATGGAGAGTTCTCACACGATGTTGAGTTGCTTATATAGAGTTGTCCAGCAGAACACACTTAGTCCATGAAAGTATTATTAGTTCTGTCACATAATATTGCTTTGCTTAGAAATTCTGCTAATTTCTAGTGTGCTTAACTAATAGGTATTTTTCATCTCCTAAAATTAAAAAGCTTTCATTTTCATTGCAAAATATACTGACAGTAATACTTACTAGCTTTTAATAAAGCATTAGTTTGGGCAATTCTAATCAATGTTCAAAGAAGTATATTTAAAAAAATCAAATCAACGGCTTTAATGTTGGTGTACACAGGGGCTTCTCAACACTCACTGTTCATCAGAATCATCTGTGGGTGCCTGGACATCTCCCTAGAAATTCCTTTCATTTGATCTAGGTTTGGGTCTGAGCAGGGATGCTGTTTTAAAGCTCCCTGGGTATTTCTAATGTGAAGCTGGTGTTGAGAACTACTGGTTCAGATTAAAATCAAAGATGAATTAAGAACAGCTCCTTAATCCTGGGAGAAAATAAAAAGTGACTTTTAAGAGAAATGTTCCCCTGATAAAACAAGGGTATTTACTATGCGGTTTCAAATACATGGTGATTTTCCCATTTCAAAGTTAACTAAACAACTTAATTCTCTTCATTAGCAATTAGTTTCCATAGGGGAACATCTGTTCACTGCCTAACAAGATGTTTATTGTAGAAATATTTGACAAGGGAATCATAGAACCAGTCCATAATTCTGAAGAAAAAGAACACATTTTTGACATTTTTTATTGATTTCTACATATATGTGAAGTAAACTGAATAGGTATCCCCATCTTTTCCCTCTTATAATGAAGTGGTAGCAAAACTTTAGAGGAGAGACACTGAGGAAATAAATGGACAGTATTTTGCTTTTCAACCAAAAGAAATATTTTTGAGTTACAAAATCAAAAATCCAAAAATCTCTTTCCCCAATAATGGTGCCCCTCCCAACTAGGTGATGTGAACCAAATGCAGGACATTTGATGGAATCTGTGGCTTGAATGAGGAGGCGAGCTATGGTCCATGACAGAGCCTGCCTCTCCAGGGCTCCCCCTGCTTCCATGGGAGGACTTGGAACATGAAGAAGAAGCCTGGGCAGGGTGCACACACCTGTAATCCCGTCTACTCAGGAGGCTGAGGCAGGAGGATCACAGGTTCGAGGCCAACCTGGGCAATTTGGCAAGACCCTATCTCAGAATGAAAACAAAACACAAGGCTGTAGAGCTCCTTTGGGTTCAAGCCCCAGTAACACACACACACACACACACACACACACACACACACACACACACGCATGAAAAGAAAAGAGGAAAAGAAAAGAGGAAAGCAGAGAAGAAAGGGAATGACAGGCTTCCAGACTTTGTTCTGCCTGAGTGTGAACTCATTCAAAATCCAGTGATGAGGGAAAAAAGAATTTACTCACTATGTCAGAATAAAGAGAAATAAAATGAGCATGAGTTTTTTAAATGCCAGTATTTTAAAACATAATGAAAGAAAGGTCTACATTTTCAGCAAAGAATAAAAAAATACAGCCTGGAAAAATTAAAACATAACAAACAGAAGTAAATATTTCAAAAATGTTTTATGCTATGCAGCAAAAATGTGAATATGAATTCAATAGAAGAAGAATCCAAAAATATGTTGTTTTAAGTAGAAAAAGAAAAAAAGGACACTATTCAGACATAAGAAAATACACTTAGGACCAAATCACATCATTGAAAAAATTAAAATAACAAAACTGCGTATGTCTATACTGAAAATTGAATTACCAACATGGAATGAAGTCTTGCAGTAATTATACATGAAAAAGACAAGAAGATTAAAGTTATTAGTGAAGAGCAAAATCATATGGGAGAAGCAAAAATATAATTCAATTGAAGTCCTATTGATTTTCCAAAGTAAATTTATCAAAATATGTTCAGAAATATAAAATGAAGAAAATTCTTGAAATAGACTAATTTACTGTTTGAAAAATTATAACTGCTTCTAGAAAAGTTCTACATAGAATATGCGACACAAAGATTAATCAAGCCAGGTGTGTGACAAATGCCTTAAATCCCAGTACTTGGGAAGCTGAGGCAGGAGAATCACAAGACCAGCCTCAGCAACGTAGGGAGACTCTCAGCAAACTAGAGAGACCTTGTTTCAAAACAAAAATTAAAAAGGGCTGAGGGGGTATCTTGGAGGGGTACAGTCCCCTGGGGTCAGTCCCCAGTACCCCACCACCACCACCACACACAAAGTCAAAACAAAAATCCCAAAAACAAGCATTTTAACATTGAAACCACAAAAAAGAAAGAAAGGAAATGTTGTATTATAAAGGTTTACATAACTATTACTATAAACTACATTATGATGTGAGGCTATAGTGCATCAGTTAAAGTATAAAAAATTTTTGAAAAAGTTTACATAGACCCATGGCTCTTCTAGAACATAGAAGTCATTTTAATTAGTCCTGGGAATGTTCATTTTTTTAAGTGCGTATGATCATTTTCTTCTTTACTTTATCTGCTCCCTTGGTCCTGAATGTTCTTCACCTTTATCTTCCTGTGGTGGGCTTCCTTTTATGATTCAATTTTAACTTTCTCAGGGAGATCTCAGCTTGAACTTCTAATTCAGGGAGCTACTCAGTCACTATCACATAAATCTTTTTTATTTCTCCATAAAGCTCTCGCTTCCATAGGAAATTATCTTGCTTAGTTATATATGAATGTCTTTACTTATCACCCCACCCACATCAATGTAAGATCATCAAAACTGTGCTACTTTGATTGTTAGATTATTAAAACTTAGATTCAATAAATATTTCCATCAGTGAATAAAATGAACTTTTAGCTATATAATACAAGTCCACTGTTTAAGCCAAATTTGTTAGAAAATAAATACTTAGGAATAAGAATATATTTAATTGTATAAAGACTTTTTGTTTAAACCAGTTAAATATTGAAAGATACCTGACATGGTGGCCCATGCCTGTAATCCAAGTACTTAGGAGGCTGAGACAGGAGGATCACAGGTTTGATAACAGAAGCATATCAAGACTTTCAGCAACCTACTGAGACTCTGTTTCAAAACAAAACATTAAAAAGGGCTGGGAATGTAACTTAGAGATTGAATGTCCCTGGGCTCAATCCCCAGACCGCCCTTCCCCCCAAAAATATGTTGAAAGACATTTGCCCAAAAATATAATTATATAGGTTTTAGAATAGTTGATCTCTGGACTTTTGCTTAGTACCTAATAGACTGTTCATATTTTGAAGAAGGCTGCCTATTCCTAATTTGTGATAATAAAACTATATTAGCATAGGGATGGCCTGGTTATCCTCATATATTACACTGGGAAGATATGTTTGTGAATAGAGGGTACCAAGTATTCAGGTTTTTTTCTGTAAAATATTGTCAGTATCCTATCAGGCATTGCTAAGAGATTAATTTCACAGAACTGGTCCTAGGAATGAACCAGCCAAGGTGTCCATCAACAGATGAATGGATTACAAGACTATGGGATATGTACACAATGGAATTTTACACAGCTATAAGAAGAACAAAATTACATCATTTGCAGGGAAATGGAGAGAACTAGAGAACATTATGCTGAGATTAGTCAGTCACAAAGAGTGAAAAGTCGGATGTTCTCCCTAATATGTGGAAGCTAGATAGAATGGGACTTAGAAGGGACTCCAGACAAAGAAGAAGAAAACTTTAGATGAACAAAGAAGATGACCTAACTGAGGGAGTTGGGAGGGGGTGGAGGGAAACTCAATAAAGCACATGATGTATATACACAAACTTATCAGAGTCAATCACTATGCTGAGCATGAAAGGGAGGGAGGGGGAGGGAATAGGTGAGATTTGAGGGAGGGCTAAATGAGCAATGTGTGCATGTATGATTCTGCTACCCTGACACTTGTAGAATGTATAATTAAAATGCACCAATAAATGAATATATAAAAAAATGCACACCCATAGCCAAGGGTCATCCTGAGTTCACTCAGCATGGAGCAGTTGGGTTCCTAGCCACAGAGTCCATATCCCAAGAAGACCCCATAAAAGCCACAAGTCCTCTTTCTTACTTTAAAAATAACCTAGTGTTCTTTTAAGTACTTTGTATATTCTAGATATTAGTCTTCTATCAGAGGAATATCTGGCAAAGATCTTTTCCCAAACTATAGGCTCTCTCTCTAGACTCTTGATGATTTCCTTTGATGAGCAGAAACTTTTTAGTTTAATGCCATCCCAGTTATTAATTCTTGTTTTAATTTCCTGAGCTTTGGGGGTCTTATTGAGGAAGTTTCTACCTGTGCCTATATGTTGGAGTGTTGGGCTTATGCCTTCCTCTAGTAATTTTAAAGTCTCTGGTCTAATTTCCAGGTCTTTGATCCATCCAAGTTGACTCTTGTACAGGGTGAGAGGTAGGGATTTAATTCCATTTTTCTACAAATGGATAACCAGTTTCCCCAACACCATTTGATGAAAAGGCTGTCTTTTCCCCAATATATGTTTTTGGCATCTTTGTCAAAGATCAATTGGCTGTAAGTGTGTGGATTTGTTTCTATATCTTCTATTCTGTTCCATTGGTTTATGTATCCGTTTTTGTGCCAATACCATGCTGTTTTTATTAGTATAGCTTTGTAGTACAATTTGAAGTCAGTAATTGTGATGCCTCCTGCATGGTTCTTATTGCTGAACTCTACTCAGCAATAAAGAACAAAAATATGTCATTTGCAGGAAAATGGATGGACCTGGAGAACATTATGTTAAGTGAGATTAGCCAGCCACAGAAAGCGAATGGGCATATGTTTTCTTTCATATATGGAAGCTAAGGAGTAATCATGAAACTAGAGAGACTTCAGATAATGCAGGAGAAACTTCAATGAAGCCAGGGACGTGGTCTAGGGGAAGGGAGGGAGAGGGAGAATCAATGAAGGAATCATTCCATTGACATTATGTACATATGTGAGAATACCAATGTCAATCTCAATACCTGGTATGGGGAAGGGTGGGAAGGGGAGAAGGGGGAGGGAGGCAGGGGAAAGCCCACCAAGTACTGTGTGCGTGTATATCACTATCACTATGAACTGCATTATGATGTGAGACTATAATGCACCAATAAAAGTATAAAAAATAATCTAAGAGTTACCAAGGAATAGAACAACATTAAAGATGACATCCATACCTAATGCCTACCTGCTACAATACCCAGTACTGTAATTTATCTAGTGGAAAACTTGCATAGTCAGCTAAATGATTACAATAGAGGAACAAATAGTTGCCTTTTTAAAAAGTATGATACTGTGCCAGACAAAACAAATATACTGAAAACCAGTTTTAAAAAAGTGATTTGAGTTTTCCATCTAATGCTGTCCATAAGTATTTCCAGGGGCCAGCATCTTTCTCAAGTGACATATTTAGTTTGAATAGTTTAAATGATACATACCATAGGACAGGGTATAATATAGTACTTGTGTATGCATATTTAAAACTGTTCAATTAGGCCGGGTGTGGTGGCGCACACTTGTAATCCCAGTACTTTGGGAGGCGGAGACCGGAGGATCTGGGTTCGCGGCCAGCCTCAGCTCTCTCTCTCTCTCCCTGTCTCTCTCTCTCTCTCTCTCTCTCTCTCTCTCCCTGTCTCTCTCTCTCTCTCTACTTAGTGAGGCCCTCCGCAACTTCGTGAGACCCGGTTTCAAAATAAAGTATAAAAAATAGGGCCGGGGGTGTAGTGCGGAGGTAGAACGCCCCTGCGTTCAATCCCTGGTACTGCAAAAAATAAATAAATAAATAAATAAATAAAACTGTTCAATTACATGGTGCATAAACTTAGAAGAAGGGATGGTGCATAAAAAATACTGATGATGCAGTTTTCAAAGGTATGAAAAAATTTATTTAAATGTTGGAAATAGGATAAGACAGTGGATGGCTTGCATTTTCTATCTGTACAGGACCTAGGGCCACCCAAGGTGTAGGAAAATACATTTTTCAACCCACTGAATACTATTGACTATCTCAGATTTAGTAAACTTTTTTTTTGTGTGTGTGGTACTGGGGATGGAACCCAGAGGCAGTCTACCTTCGAGCTACACCCCCAGCCTGATGTTATTTCTTATTTGGAAACAGGGTCTCACTAGGTTGATGAGTCTCACTACTTGCTGAGGCTGTCCTTGAACCTGCGATCCTCCTGTCTCAGCCTCCCAAGTACGGAGATTACAAGCATGTGCCACCACGCCTGGCTAGATTTAGTAAACTTAAATGTTAGCTTGTTGATTTTTATCTGATAGAGATGCAAACAACTTATGTCTGGTAGAACAAGTAAGTTGTTTAGTGGCCTTCTGAATGTCAACCATTTTTAAACTAATCCAGCCATCTCAATAAAACATTCTTTAAGTAATAAGTAATTCATAAAGTATCTGATGTTTAAAAATAATGTCCCTCAAATGCTAATGTTTTCCACATTAATAAATTAGTTAAATACAATATTTCCTTATATTTATTTTATGTTTTATATGAATGTTAGAATTTTGCATTTGGAAATCTGTACTTTAACAGCCCTAAATCCATACTTCAAACAAGGAATATATCTTTAATGCTCTACTTTTGTTATTGTTGTTGTTCTTGGGATTGAACCCAGGGCATTCTACCTCCAAGCCATACCCCCAGCCCTTTTTTATTTTTATTGTGAAACAGGATCTTGCTAAGTTGCTGAGGTTGGCATCAAACCTGCGATCTTCCTGTCTCATACCTCCCATGGATTTACAGGCATGTGCCACCATGCCTGGCTTCTTTAAACAAGTTTTCTGTACAACCAAATCTAGTGCTTTCCCCTGTTGTTACAGTCTTGAAACCTCTTTGCTTATTGCACACAACTTACAGCTTTTGGAAAATAATTCTAACCCAGGAAATTGAACCTCTGTCTACCTCATGAGCATTTTGCTTTGCTGCATCGACCTGCATATTCCATGCACCAGCCCTGTTGAGCTGTTAATGATGGCTCTGAACATGCCCAGCTGTTTCATGCAGCCTTTCTTCTTTTACTGTTGTATTGTTTTCGTCTGGAATGTCTTCCTTCTAAATGCTCAATCCACTTCATGTCATCTTTCCAAAAATCTCAAATACCATTTTTAAAAAATTAAATATTTCTAGACCAATCACCTCACCATACCCCAGGTAAAACTGGTCTTCTGCCACAGTTCCCCAATTCTAACTTAATAACTCCTTCCATGTACCCCACATTCTTTATTCCATGAATCTGCTTGCATGATTTTCTCAATTTACCAGCCTCTATGCCTCTATACCTTGTGTGTGTGTGGTACTGGAGATTGAACCCAGGGCATTCTGCCTCTGAGCTTCTGAGCTACACCCCCAGACCTATTTTATTTTGCTTTATGAAACAGGATCTCACTAAGTTGTGGAGGGCCTTACTAAGTTGCTGAGACTGGCTGTGAACCTGTAATCCTCCTGTTTGATCCTCCCAGTACTGGGATTGCAAGCGTGCGCCACCACGCCCGGCCTTCTGTACATGTCTTCAGGAAGTGTCTGTGACTGATCTGGCTTTGTATGTCTCACAATTCTGCTGCATAGTCCCCCCCTGCACAGAAAGTGCTTGATACATGATAACTGAAAACTTGACTAATAGTAACTATGGCTGGGGGAGACATTCATGTAACCTACCATAGGCTAAAGACTGGGAAGGACTTTGGACTTCTGCTGGTTTAGGGTTTTAAAGCGAATTTTGGAGTGGGTGTGCAGCCCATCCACAGTCTACGTTTTAGGCATTAACAATGAAAGATAGAAATGTCTCTTTTTAGTTGTTGAGAAATAGTGATCCAAATCTCTCATATTATATGAAATTGAGACCCAGAAATAAAGCAAATTGTCCACCGTTATACAACGCCGTGATACATGTGGGATTAGCCCTTCTGTATTAAATCGCAGAGGAGTATTCTTAGGACTAGTACCCAGGACCTGGCTTACTCTTTAAAAGGTCCTTTTTGACTCTGATGATGAATTCACTTCGCCTTTAGGGAGCTGCATTTACAGACAGCCTGCGCCTGAGTAGAGGAAGATGCCCCTCGTAGCACATTGCTTTTTCACCATCCCCAAAGACACTCTGACCTTTTAATTTCAATTTCTTCACTCTCTCTGATGTACCATATCCCCTCAGAGTAACATCAGGCCTCATTCCAGTTTTCTTCAGAGACAAAGTAACATTACAGAGCTTGACTTTTGCTAATAACTTGACCTTTCAATTCAGTGATGCTCATACTGGTAGCATGTGAGATTTCTTTAAGAAAGAAGAAAAAGAAAATATCAAGAGGTTTATGTTCTCCTATTAGTTAGGAATTCCAGCCTACTTAGTACCATGACATATAGTCAGAAAGCCTCATAAATCCAATTTTCCTCTGTGTATGCAGAACTACAAAGCATTTTCTATTTATTTTTTAGGCTAATAATGAACACATTTTAAAAGATTAAAAATAATTGCTAAAAGCAAACAGACTTTCAAGACAGTGGTGTAAGGGACAGATGGTTGGAATACTTTTAAGAAATGGAATGGGAAAAAAGAACCATTATTTACACAAGAAGAACTCTAATGTTTGCAGATCTTAAAGCAATATATGCTGAAATAATTTTTAAAAATAATGAAATATTACTTGGAAATGTATCACTGTAAAATCTAAAGTATTTGTCTAAGCCTTGAAAAGAGAGACCCTTCAGGAAAAGAAAAATATACTTTGGTGGATAATAGGTGGATTTATTCCCTTTTGGGAAACAGAAATGGAAGATAATAAATATGTTTATAAGAAACAGAACCATATTTGCAAACAATGACTGTTTAATTTGCCATTATTAAAGCAGAATATAAATTATTTTAATTCATTTTTCTCTTTTCTTCCTCCTTTAAGCAACCTCTTTTTTACACGTTATTATTAAATTGATCAAGAATGGTATTTCTCACTGCCAGTGTATTTCCAGAATAAATGAAAGGAGAAGGGGCTCAAGAAACAGCCATTTCTTAAGAAAATAATGAAAGATTTCATAGTTATAAATCTATTCATCTGTAAACTACTTTATAATAAGTAAAATCTAGTTATATGAGACTATAAGATGTATACACTGTAATGTAAGTAGATTTGTAAACAAGATTATTTTTAAAGTTGTATCGACTTCATTGATTTTCATAAGAGTGTACTCTGTTCTATGTAATGGACTTTTTATTGCAATTTATAGGTAAACAGTTGGAATTCCTTAGGGCATGTTTTGCTGACTGTAGAGGCAGAAGCTAAAGGGGTGGGATGTGTCACAATTAACCTGAGACTATCAGATTTTATTAGCTTGTGTTTCAACCATCTATTATTTAAATATGTTTTGTGGTTATAGTATCTATTTAATAACACATAAGACATTGTATGAGTACTATATTTCAGCACTTACTTAAAGAGGCTTTTTTAATGAAATAGAAGAATTGCACCTTAAGTTCTGCTTTCATAATAAATATGCTACTTATTTTTTTTCCCCTGAAATATGGCCAGTTTAGTCAGGAATGGTTGTGCACACCTGTAATCCCAGTACTGGTGATACAGGGAGGATCACAGGAGGCTGATACTGGAGGATCACAAGTGTGAGGTCAGCCTCAGTAAATTATCAAGACCCTGTTTCAAAATAAAAAATAAAAATGGCTGGGGGAATGGCTTCAAGGTAGAATGCCTCTGGGTTCAATCCCCAGTACCACAAATAAATGCATAATGGCCAGGTTATGTTTTCATTATTGGTCCAACATGTATGCACATATATCCACCTACATTCTGACTGCAAGAGCTCTAGTAATTGCTGACCTGTTCCGCCATCCTTGCTTTCTGTAGCATAAAAATCAATACTTTACTAGGATGCATTGGCAAGTTCAGGATGACATTCAGTTGTTGAAAGTATATTTGAGATCCTTTGGTTAGGCTCCTATATGATTGAAGATCCCAATGTTGAATGAGCTTTGAAATTAGACAGCATGATGGTCTTAATAGGAAAAATGGAGATGGTAAATCTGCTGAAAACTTAAGATGACAAAACCCTCCCTTTTATTATAGAAACATAACATATTTTCAAAATCTGGACTAGGAAGACATTTGTCGATTTAAGACAGGATCCTGGGATGAACTATAAAAGTAGTTTAACCCTTTCTATTTAACTATTTCTACCCAAAGCTATGTCTTTATTTCCTAATGGGCAGGGCAGGAAAAGAAATGGACATACCTATCTGTGGACTCTGAAAGGTCGATTTGGATACCACAATTACAGCTGTATAACTCGGTGAAGATTAGTTAGCTTCCCAGCTAAGTGACTTTTGGCAAGTTCCATTATCTTTCTGTCTTAATTTTTTGTTATCTGCAAAATAGAGGTAATAATGATGTCTTCCTCATAGGATTGAATTAGTTCACATACGAAAAATACTTAAAAAGTGGTTGGTATATAGTAGTGTAATTACTGTGATAGGCACAATAAGGGTCCCCCAAAGATGCCCATAGCTTAATTCCTGGAGCCTAGGAATATGTTAAATTACTTGGTAAAAGGGACTCTGTGATGGGATTAAGATTATAATCCTTGAAATGGAGAGGTCATCCTGGAATATCCTGGTGGGTTCAGTCTAATCACATGAGGATCTTTAAAGCAGAAGAATAGGTCGAATCAATGAAAAAGAAGAAAGGAGAGATGGAAACGTGAGAAGAATCATCCCACAGTTCTTGCTTCCAAGATGGGAGAAGGGCACCGAAAGCCAATAGAAGTGAAAAAGCTGGAACTGGCCCTGACCTGAGAGCCAGCAAGAAAACAGAGATCTCAACACAACTCAAAGGAACTGAATTGTGTCAAGAACCGGAACGAACAAGGAAATGGATTCTCTCTTCAATGGGAAAGTTTCCAGAAAAGATAAAGCCATGACAATTTCTTGATATTAGTGTGTGAAATGTGAGTCAGACACCTACTCTATATATGTGATTTTTACAACATCACATTTGTGGTAGTTTGTTAGGCATTGATACAACTAATGCAGTTGTTATAATCATTATCCTTATTAGCTTTTCATTTTCATCATTAGTAATTTGCCAAAACAAGGCTTGTCAGATAAACATCACCAAAAGCCACTATATTTCCAGCAATAAACCAGTTTCCAAATCCATGCTCTTAGGACCTGGGTGTTCCAGTAAGACTTCGAATTTTTGCAAGAACCAGGGTATATTTTAATTAGTCACGTTGGTTTAATGCTTTTTCACTCACAGAATAAAAAGCAACATGTCACATTACTAGAAGCCTCTTGATAGGGGCATTATCCTCTTGTCTTTTCATGTTATTTCTGCTAACTTTGTAAATTTATAATCTTTTCTTAATATACAGAGAAGTTGGAAGCTAGATAATTTTTATACAGGTGAACACACAATGAGAACATTTCTAGAAAATAAAGTTGGACTATTATTTATATGCAGTGCTAGGATAAAATTACTATAATATATATTTTAAACCATTTTAGAAAGAACAGCATTGGTTTCTATGGAGTTCATACGATATCAGTTGCTTTCATATCATGATTTTTCCAGGAAATTTTTTTGAACTCACTGGTTTGGGGATATCCATTAATGTGCCAGTTACAATTTGTGTCTCCAAATCAAAAGGTAGAAAGAATAGAAAAGGCCCTTCAATGTTAAGACACAATGTATTAAACAGTGGCGTTGGGGAGTAACCACATATTGTCTATCAAAACATTTTATCATTGTCAGAGAATTATCACACAAAGTAATTCTAGCACCTAAGAGTCCATATATATATATATTTCTTGGATCCTTTTTTTTTAAGTGAAGAGCAATTGTACCAAAATTGCCAAGGTGCATCCACTGTCTTGTTCAAACTTGTTCCTCATATACATGAAGAGAAAACACAAAAATATGCATTTTGTATTAACCAGGGAATACTACAATCATTTTTGTACAGGGTTTTAGTTTTCTGTCTTAGAAAATTTAAATAAAATTGCTTATAGTCTTTGAACCAATCAACTCTACCCATTTTCTTATCCGATATTTCCAATCATAAAAAAATCAAAAGAATGGTTGCATAAAATTTCAAAAAAAACAATGAAATTATCCACATTTAATGTTATCAGGCCAAGCATTAAATTAAGACTTATAAATTTAAGTCTAAAATTATGCAGGTACCATAGTAATGCTTTAAATTATTTTAAGGGATTGATTAAAAATATGATGTTGAAGGTTATTATAAAGAGCAATTGAAGACAGATTAGGAGGAAAAGTGTATGTGCTTTTTTTTCTGTGAGAGTATTATATCCCAGCTGTGACTGTGGATATGTACAGAATTTGCATATTCATTCTCAGCTTATAACACACAAATGCTTCGCTTCCCACACAAACACTTCACAAATTAGCCCTGATATCCAGTGGAGTCTCCCTCAGAGTAAGCATGCCTACAATATCCAATTATTATTTGTGAATAATTTGTCACAGGTCACAACACTCACTCCAACCCTTTGATGGATAATTAAAATTAATGCTGGTATGTTATTTTGCTACAAATTTTTTTCTCCTGCAAACTGTGTTTGATATTTTTATAGAAACAACTATGAATATTCTTGTTTCAAATATGCAAGAAGTCACACTGAAATTCTCCCCTCTAACAATCTAAAATCTTTTATGACAATCACTTTAAACAAAGTCATTTCAGAGACCAGAAATTCACTTTTGCATATGTTTCATTTATCTGGAGAGCAACTGATTCTTAATTATCTCATCTCAGGGGTCAATACCGTAATATTACTAGATTGGGACAAAGAAAAGGAGACTACATTCAAAAGAAAAGGAATTCATTTACAAATCTTAGCCATACTTCTGAGAATTGATAAATGACACTAAAAATGTGCATTGTCTACAAGTTTAAATGAACCTTATTTTATTTTACAATAAAATAGTGAAATGTAAGAATGTGTCTAAACTAAAAGTCCAATAAGAATTCACTTTTTATCACAAAATATCAGTAAAACCCAGCATACAACTTTTTCAAGCCTATCTCACTCAATTTTTATACACACATAACCCAGGACAGATAACATTCCCACTTAACCACATACAATCTTAATTATCAATATATGTGCTTTCTTTTAATTTAAGCAAATGTAATTAAAAGTTAGTTACGTTTCTAACAGTTTGGAAAAATATGCACATAAGATACTAATATTTGTCATTCACTTTCTTCTTAAAATTCTCTAGTCACTAAATATATTGTTAATGTCTTCTAAATGATGTGTTTCTTTCTCATGTTGTATAGCTACCATGATTTTGATTTCACGTTAGTTCCTTTGCCTTTATAGTAAAATATTTGTAGCTGAACTCACAATAACTCATCATTTTGAAGCTATTATAAGTTGGTAGAGTTTTTGACAGCTGTTTCTCATTTTTAATTCCATTATTTTCTTATTCAGGCTCAAGAATAAAACAGAATTAAAACCAAACATGACTCCAAATTGTGTTGCACTAAAACTATATCAATCATCCTAAGTATTCAAATGAAATCTGAAGAATTCATTGCCAAATCCAGTTGATTCTATGTAAATATAAGTTCATATAAATGCAATCATGGAGTCAAAATGCAAGCTTTCTATCCCATTATTATCCATGGTCTTATTTTTACAACACAAAATTTAAAAATCAATGAACTTAAGGAACTGTTATGATTTTAGTGTTCAAGTTATGGCCGGTCATATGTTTTCTCTCATAGGTTGAATCTAGAGAAAAAAAATAGGAAACAACAACAACAAAAAAGGATTTCTAATAAATGAGGAAAGAGATCAATAGAATAGTAGAAGGGGACTTGAGAGGCTGAGACAGGAGGATCACAGGTTCTAAGCCAGCCTAGGCAACTTAACGAGGCTCTCAACAACTTAGTGAGACCCTGTTTCCAAATAAGAAATAAAATCAGGCTGGGGGGTATAGTTTGAAGGTAGAATGAATGCCTCTGCGTTCAATCCCCAGTAACACACACACACACACACACACACACACACACACACAGGAAGAGGACTGGGGGATGGAGGCAGAGAAGAGAAAAAAGAAGGCTAAAGAAAGGAAACTGTTCAAATAATGCTATGTCCATACATGAAAGTATCACTACCTACCTCAATAATGTAGTGGGAGGGAGGAGAGGGGAACAGGGTGGGAGGAGAAGGATAATACACCAAATAATGTGTGCATGTGTAAGTGTTTCAATCTCACTATGATGTATAATTACAATGCATCAACAAAAGTATAAAAAGGACATTAAAAGGAAATAGTAAATCCAAAATATAAACAATAAAAGTTGTAAAAGGAATGAGAACATAGTTTGGTGGTAGAGCAATGCTTACTTAGTATATGCAAGTCCCTGGGTTTGATCCCAGTACCTCAAAAATAAATAAATAAATAAATAAATAAATAAATAAATATGCAAACAAACAAAAAAAGAACCATTGGAAAGGCAATAGTATTTCCCTGTTTTATGCTACACCTCAGCAATTGAGAGTTCCTCAGAGGGGTGAACATATTAGACTATTTTTAGTAGAAGTATTAAATAACCACAAAAACCTTAAAACTCTGAGAGCCCAGTGAGGACAGCCTGCTTCATTAACCACCAATTTTCTCCATAATCTTAGAAACATTATTTAATTATTAAGCTCTTTACACCTCAATATTTGTGGGTTTGAAAGAATAATTGAATATTCTTCCAGTTCATTCCCAGTTCTTGAATTCTGTCATCTCTGCTGTCATCATTTTTGAGGATATCAACAAGAACCATGTTCTCCTCCAAATTATTTGCTGTAGAAAGTTTGCAAAACCTAAAACTAGGCCTCAAATAAAGCTAATGAAGCAATTTCTGTGTCTGAAGGATTTAGCATCTTACAATCTGCTGAGTCAACCTTAAGAAACTGGTCTGATTTTGAGAACCTGTTGGTACCAATAAGAAGTGCATGTGATAGAGTGCATGCCTGCCTTTGCGTAGTTGGCCATTTCATTCATTGGCCCTTCTATCAGTGCAATTAGGATTTGGACTGAAATGTTCTGTACCATGCTTTGCATTCTTTTAAAACTGTTTCACATTGCTTTATTGAGTGTATATCTCCAGTGTAATAATCTGATATACTTTGTTATATTTTTTCAGTATTTCTTGTTTTTTGTTGTTTGTTTTAGTGTGTGTGTGTGTGTGTGTGTGTGTGTGTGTGTGTGTGTATCACTTGGAATTGAACCCAGGGACATTCTACCTCCAAGCTGCACCCCTGCGATATTTTATTTTTTATTTTGAAGCAGGGTCTCAATAAATTGTTGAGGATCTTGCTAAATTGCTGAGGCTGGCCTCAAATCTGCAATCCTTCTGTCTCAGCCTCTCAAGTGCTGAGATTACAGGTGTGTGCCATCACACCTGCCTTTTTTAAAAATTGATGTACTTTAATTGTAGATGGCAGTGAGATTCATAGTGATACGTTCATATATGCACATAGATCTCTTTCCTTCCCTGGTTCCCTTTCCCTTACTCCTCCCTCTGTCAATCCCTTTTTACTACTCTACTGATCTCATTTTCATGAGGTCACTTTTCTTTTCTTCTTTCTCTCTATCTTATGCATATGAAGAAAAATATGCAACCTTTGATTTTCTGATCTGGCTTATCATGGTCCAGTTCCATCCATTTTCCTGCAAATGACAGTATTTTGTTCTTCTTTATGACTGAGTAAAACTCCATTATGTAAATACCAAAGCTATTTATCCATTTATCTGTTGAATAATGTATTGGGATAGATTAGAAAAAGTGGGATTTTTTTGTTGGGAAAAAGAATCTACATATCAATTGGTGATATCATGAATTATGGTTTTCATGTAATACATCACAGACAAGAGTAGATTTGAAAACAAAGATAGAAGCCCAGCAAAAGATACACATTGAGATGTATTAATTAACCCTTCTTTGCCAAGTCAGTTTGTATGCAAAAAGGAAGAAAGCAAGAAATTTGTCGGTAATTTTCAGTTTGCAAGTACAAGTTTTATCCTTGCTCATTTACTCTGAAGTAGCTAAAGTCATGGAATGTGGAATGGGTTTGAAAAGAGAAAGATTACAATGAGGAAGGTGCTTGGCATTTTTTCTCTCTGGTATTCAGCTATCATAGCTCCCGAGGAGGCAAAGTTGACATTTTTACGTTGAATCTCTTTTAGCGCAATAATTCCTCCTCAGTTGGCTGTAGATGCAGCTGACTCCACTCATTCTCTGAAATTGGGCCAAGAGCAGAAATCTTAGCTTTAGATTCAAGGATCTCATGAAAATTGATTGATAAAGTAGCTCAGAACCTTTTGTGAAGAGATAATATATTTTTGGCTTGTTTTTATAGCTCTTAAAGACTGTTTTATGAATGCTCTGGATTATTTTGTTTTTATATTTATATGCTTTCCTCTTTTCCCACAGATGAAGGATCTGCATGCAAATAGATTTCAGAAGGTTTTGGCAATAGCATAGAGAAAAGCCAGGGTACTTGAAATTTCAAAATTCTTGTACTCTGATGTTTTATTTAGTCACCCAATGGAGGCAGATTTGCAGAATGGAAGGGACCAAGTAGGGGGTCCAAGTAGGTCTTTGGGAGCAGAGGAGACTAATGACTACTTCAACCTTTCAGATTCTTGACCATACCACAGAAAATAAGGATGCATTCAATATGAACAGCAGAGCAAGGGATTTATTATAAAGTGAAGAGACATACTTTAGAATGGGCGTGCAGGCAATTTCAGAGAGAAAGAGAGAGTCACTTTGTCTTGGTCTGGGGTCTTAACATACATAGAGGGACAGTAGCTTGGAGGCTGAACCAGACCAGGAGTTACACTATTTTGAGCGGATTTTCCTTGGGCTTGCGTGTTGCCCTGGCATGTTCTAATCATGCTATTTCCTATGCCATATCTCATTAGCATTCCCCCCCAGGGCTGTGCATCTTTCTATTGTAATGAGACTGTGGTCATTTCTTGGTCACCAAAGTTTACAATGCGCATGCTCCCTAAGGAGTGACTGTGTATCTGAGGTTCTGTGGCATTTTCATGAGTATCTGAGGTTCTGTGGCGTTTCCATGTGCCAGTCTGCAAGCTGTGGGTGAGGGCACTCAGACAATGGCTGGGCTGCTCAGGCGTTGTTTGTTCTGCATTCCAAAGGTTTGTGCTTCATGGGTGTCTCTCTTTCCAGACTCCCTCATACCTCTCTATCCCTAAATCCTGTTCTTTTTCAAATTACTGCATGAGCTGATGACAACAAATGAGAATAGATTCTTGTCTGTTTAAGTAAAACACTATACAGAGTTGCATGATAACATGCTTCATTTTGATAATAAGCAAACTAGAAGAAAAGGGAAACTATAGACTTGGACATGGCAGTGTTCTATGAGTCACTTTTTCAAAGTAATTAATTTTAATTTTTGTATGTGTAGACCCAGAAAATGCTACAAATTCTTCATTTTATAAATTCTGGAATTAAAATGTTTTATATAAATTATGGTCATGTTTATCAATTCATTTAATATGGAAGTTGAAGATATCGAAAGAATTAGCATTTATAAAAATATTTTTAAGACTATATATACACACACATATATACACACACACACATATATAGACACACATATATATATCAAAAGAATTAGCATTTATAAAAATACTTTTAAGACTATATACATACACACACACACACACACACATACACACATATATATATCTTCTTAGCCTTCAAGAGCTTAGGGGTGGGTATAGAAAAGATAATTAGAGCTTAGCTACTATAAATGGTTAAGTTTGTGTATCAACTTGATTGGGCTACAAGGTGCCCAGATATTTAGTCAGGCAGATGTGATTATTGCAAATGTGTCTGTAAGAGTATTTTTGGATGAGGTTGACATTTGAATTGGAAGATTGAGTAGAGCCAATTGCTCTGTCTAAGATATGTGGTCCTCAACCAATCAGTGGAAGACCTGGCTAGATCAAAAAGTCTGACTCTCCTATAAGTATGAGGGAATTCCAATGGCTTGACTGCTTGATCTGGAATGTCAGTCTTTTGCTTTCCTTTAGACTCTCACTGAAACGTCAGCTTTTCTGGACTGTTAAGCCTGCCATCTTTCAGAGTAGAGCTTACACCATCAGGTCTCTTACATCTCCATCTTGTCAACTATGGATCTTGGGATTTCTCAGTCTCCATACTTGCATGAGCCAATTCCTTCCATAATAAATCTCTTTCTATGTATGTATTTGCATCCTGCTGGTTCTATTTTTCTCAAGAAACCTGACTAGCATAGCTACTAAAATAGTCAAGTTGGGATTCTGGAGGAAAGGAAGTTTGAATAAGTAATCTAGAAGAAGTGATTCAGTTCTGTCTTTTGGGAAAATAAGAGTTAACCACATTTTCAGATAGGAGGAGACTAATCTAGGAAGAATCTGGGTTTCAGTTAAAGGGACCAATGGCTGAAGTGGGGGACCTAGGGAGGTATGATAAAACTAGTGATCTAAGGAAAGACTCATATGGAAATAAAAGTATGTTATAGGAAATAGATTGGTTTTGTTTTGAAAGACAAGGAGGTCATGTCATGCTTTTAAGCAGGAAAGTGGTTTTCATTTGAATTTTAGAAACATTTCTTTGGCTACTGTGGAAGAATCAATCAGAGAAGGCTAACACTGAAATCCGGGAAACAAGCTAGGAGGTTGTTGCAGGAATTCAGAGAAGCATGAAGACTGAAACATAGATGTTGTCTAGGGATGGAGAGAAGGGAGGACATTTGGGAGGATAAAAGAGGGAGAATGGACAGGACATTTTGGAAGATTTAATATGCAGGGTGAGAAAAAGAAGGATCTAAAGTTTCTTCCCTGTGCCTGGCTTGAGAGACTGGGTGGTTCGTGTTGGTATTTCCTGAGATCGAAATAATATAAAAAAGAATGAAGTACATGTGGACAGAGGTAAAGAAAAATTGAGCTTAGCGCTAGCTTTGTTGACTTTGAAGCACCTATGGGAATCTGGAGGACTGGTATCAAGTATACTGTAATAAACTTCTTACCTACAGATCATTGCTTGAATTTATCTTTAGTGTGCTAAGAAGCAGTCTATCCCTTTCATAATAACATCATTATAAACATGTGATTGTTCAAATCCTTTAATCCAAACAATTCAGTCAGTTAGGTACTAATGTCTCCCTTTGTATCAATGAGCATAGAATTATATCTACAGAAACATTCTATAAGACAATAGAACATTTTCTAGTCCTGGGTTCAGATTCAATCATTGGGGAGGTTGTATATTTTCATTATAATTTACAAGAAAAGAAACTAATTTGTGATTATGATAAATGAAATTTGCGACTGACACAAGGGATTCTTTTAGGAATAACTTTCCCAAGTGGTTATATGACTTGCATGAATTTCAGGGAGAAAATTCTTAAAACAGTTAACTCACCCTCTATTTCTCCATTAGGCTAAAATGAACATGTTCAACTCAAAGTAATGTTTCAAATATGGAGTTTTATGTAATATTTATGCTTAGAAAAGTATGTCTGCCTCCTTCATTGCATAGCATTTTCCCTGTGGATGATAGTGCCTGATGATGAAGTCCCACATTTGGGTTGAAATCTCAAAATTTTTTGGTGGTTTGCACCTCCATCTTAATTGCAAATCCACAAACATATCATTAGCTACAGGATATTTGCATTTATATACTTGTTAAATACATTTGTTGGCTGACTCAGGTGTTTTCTTTGACTTAAAAGGCAAAAAAATAGGGAGTTCCTTTAGATGGTATGTAGAGCTAAAGTCTTTTAACCAACAGGAGAGAGACATTCTGTTGACATAATTTCTTTGCTCCATCTTTCTCTCTCTAATGGCTCAAACCTGAAAGCAGCAGTATTCTGTAGGAAGCAGTTCTGAACCGAATGGGAATTTCTGTTGTCATTCTTAAATAAGAAGGAAACGGTTACCAATGGGCAGTGTTCATCCATTTGAAAATACTTATTTCTACTTCTGAGTTCAGATTCAATCATTGGGAGGTTGTATATTTCATTTATCATAGTCACAGATTACTTTTTGAAAACACTCATTTACTTTTTGCAAACACTTATTTTTCAAATGAACATGCATATCAAATACTACCAATTTTCAGTGTGTACCACAATAATGAAACAGATGTGATTCCTGCTTCCAAGCAGCTAAGATTAAGTATAGAGGGACTATAAGCACGGATGGAAAAAAAAAGTGACCAAAACACAGAACATCACACCTTGTACTTTTGATTTGTTAATGTGTATGTGAATCCTTTACAACGTAAAGGATTGATGTCAAGGAAGTAGTCACTTTCTTTCTTTTTTTTTTTTCATGGCACTGGGGATTGAACCCAGGGGCATTCTACCTCTGAGCTACACCCCCAGACATATTTTATTTTTTATTTTGAAACAGGGTCTAGCTAGGTTAATGAGAGACTCACTATTTGCTGAGGCTGTCCTCTAACCTGCGATCCTCCTGTCTCAGCCTCCCAAGTACGGAAATTACAAGCGTGCACCACAAGACTTGAGTATGCATGCTAAATTGCATTATAATTATCTCTCGTAAAGCGTTAGCACTTTGGAGGTAGGGAATATGCAATAATTAACACTAAAATTTCCCAAACCTGGAATCCTGAACATTACATGTATATTAAATCAACTAAACCAAGTACATTTTATACATCCAATATGACAATTTCAAGTATCCTTTATTAGTATAACATTATCACCTATTCATAAAGTATTTGAATTTATTTCTTACTGGTCTAATAGTCTGTGTTTTGTGATAGGTCACATTATGTAAGTATAAATTGAATTTTCCATTTGGCCATTGTATGTTGGAACTACACATTGATAAAAAGCAACAGTATTTTATTATTTAACATGAATATTTAGTTTTCTAATTGATTGATTATGTTTGCCTACCATTGCTTACATTTTTTTTTATATTTGTCACTTGGTTTAAAATTAGAATTTAATGGTACTATCATTAATAACCTTTCTAGAACAAACTCTGACTTCAAAGACAAATTTATTTAATGTTATTTTAGAAATACCCCATGTTGGTGATTAATATGTACACATAGATATGTAAAATTAATTGCATAATTATATTTCCAAATGCTGAAATCATGCTAACTATTATAGCACTAACTAAAAATGGTTTACTGGGTTATTTACACATATTATTGAACAAAAAGATTAAGGGAAACTTTTAAACTTGGTTTAATAGTTAAGTCAGCTTGAATTTAATATGACACCCACAACCAAAATTGGATTTGTTCATTTAAATTGGATTTGTTCATTTGTTCATAAAATTGGATTTGTTCATTTTCTAATATGACGCCAAAAACCATCTTAAAGGCTTGAAGAAAGAAACGGACCAAATCATATCATGTCCATATATGACAGTATCATTAACAACCATACTAGCATGTACAGGAGGGAAGTGGGGGGTCACAGGTTTGGGTTAGAAGGGAACAACACCAAGACCCGTTGTTTGCATATATGAATGTATCACTTTGAATCTTGCTATGTATTTGCTGTATTGCACCAACACAATTCTAAACAATATCCAGGAAAGAAACTATGACACTGGTGATAGGAGAATTCATTGTCTATTAGAATGTGAGAATAAGCAGACTCTACACACCTGCTAAGTTATTCTAAAAACCAATGCAGAATGGACAGATAAAGTGCATCCAAATGGGAATAAGGTATAACATATGAATATAACTAAAATCTATTGGAATGATATAAATTGTCAAAAATGACCCTTCAACCGCTTATAGGGCTTTGGTGATGAAGAAAATCACTGAACTCTGATTGCTTTAATCAACCCCTCTGTCCTCCTGATGTGTTTTCTGCTATTTGTAAGAACAGATATATTTGCAGAAGCCATTTCAAATATTTCTTAATTAGGCACTATTTAGAAGGACTCTGGCAGTGCTTTGGGATAAAAAAGAACTTAGGACCTATAGGAAAAACCAAGCACAGATGAAAATGTGAATGACAGTAAGTGCTTAGGAGTGAAAGATATAATGGTTTGGTCCAATTACTTATAAGGTTTGAAAACTTTATTGGGGCTACAATAGTTTTACACTAAAATTAGCATAGAATTCATTATAGGAATTAAATAAAAATATTATACACTATTGTTGAGCATCATGATACTCAACTTCTCTATGAGTTTGCTCCTATTATTTTTTTTACTACTAAGAAAATGAAGGAACATGCACAGGAAGCATGTGACTGATAAGTTTCAGAGCTGGAATTTGAAATCAGGATTCGCCGGTTCTAAACCTGAAGCTCTTTCCATTATACCTACTGAAAATTAATATCACCTAAATTCAGTTTTCCCTATCGAACAGTGTGGATTCATTTGGGAAATAATAATTGCTATGGATTAGGTCTGGAGTGTCCTTCAAAAGTCTCATTTGAGCAGTTTTCCTCTGCCACACTCTGCTGCCACGATGTTTCTGCCGTGGAGCTGGCCAACTATGGATTGAACCTCTGAAAGCATGAGCCATATAATCCTTCCCTCCCCTAAGTTCTTGCCAGGTATTTTAGCCTTAGCAACAAAATGCTGAGTGACACAATGACACAAATGCTAAGTAACAAAAATGTGGCAAAAGAGACAAGAAAGGAGAAGATGAAGACGAAGAAGACGACGACGATGACAAAGAAGACTACAACGAAGAAGACGACGACAACGAAGAAGACGAAGAAGACGATGAAGACGACAAAGAAGACAATGAAGAAGAAGAAGAAGAAGAAGAAGAAGAAGAAGAAGGGAGAAAGAGAGAGCTTAGGATAAGGAATTAAAGTTCTCAGACATATCATTATAGCCACTGCTTGGAAGAGCAGTTTCACTAAGCACTTGATTGCTCTGGAAAGAATAGGCAGTATATCATCTTAGAACTGCATTTGACTACAGGGAACGGAGACCAGAAATAATAGTGACTTACATATGGTAAATGTTTATTTCTAGCATACAGGAAGATTTTAAATATGGATTCCATAGCTATTTTTACATTAATCAAAGACCTAGATTTCTTCTTTCTATTTTATCATTTTTGCATGCATTTTATCTTTAGCAATAATCTCTTGATCCAAATGTCTGATAGAGTTCTAGTCATCATATCTGTATTTGAGAGAAAAAGTAGGAATTAGAGAGCAGGCATATGTGATTGGTCTGCTTCTCAAAGAGTTTTCTCTCAATCCTACCTACAACTTTCATTTAATCCTGATAAGCCACCTCTGCTGCATGGGAAAATGGGGCATTTAGTTACTTAGCCATGCAATTTTCTAACTAGAATAACATTTGGGTTTTGTTACTAAGAAAGTAGGGGAAGACAGTACCTAGTAGTTACCTGGGCACCATGTGCTAAACATAAACAGTGAACACGTTTCAGACCTGCACCACCCCAGCAATTTCTATAGCTTGGCTCTCTTGTTGAGATTAATTGGTAATTTGTGGAATATCCATTGGAAATATCTCTAAGGGGAAACTCAGTGATAGAGCAATTTATGCAGTGCAAGTCAGGTGAAAATTTCAGTTAAAATCTTACGCTGTGGTCTGTGTCACAAAACTGCCGATCTGCTTACATTTTCTCTCAGCCCTTCAGAAGGAATTAATGTAATCATCAGTGCACTATCAAACTGTATTATGTATGCAATTTTATATTCTAAGCAATTTTCTATCAACCTCGAAGCCACTTTGATCATAAATTATCAAAACCGTGTTTATATTTTCATGGTCCACTTTTTATTTCCATAATCCACATTCATAAATGCATAATGTATGATGGTACCATACCCTGGTGATTTTCAGATATTATGTCCCTCAGGAAACATTTGAAATGATGCATTTCACAATATGGAGAAAAATTCTGACCAGTCAAGTTTAAGGTCATTTCTGTATTTTTCTTTGATTTAAAGTAAATTAATTCCTTAGTAGAAAACTATGTTACAGAGAAGCAAAGTAGCACTATAAAAAGGCATGGACTTTGAACTTGAATGCATCTCAGTTTAATTAATCATTAATCAAATCATTAATTAATCATTTATTTAGTCATTATTTATTGGCTATGTGATTTTATATGAATTGTATAAACTCCCTGAACTTCATCTTTCATTGTAAATTTCTGATTTGATTGTATAAATATAAAATGATACATCTTTATAAAATTGTGACAGAAATGATAGCTATTTCATAGATTAAACTTTTTTAAATGAATGTAAAGCATATTAGGTTGGAGTATAAAATTATAATGGGTTTTCATATAGTTATTTTGTGATTGAAAATCCCCTAATATCTATTTCAATGCCATGGTTACTTGGGTTTTAATCACTTCTACTTTTTAGATTTGTTTATGAGAACCTTTGCCCCACAGATTAACCTTTCATTTACTTCTTCTCTGAAACATACAAAAATTACTCATTTCATCTCTGAATGATAAAACATAAATAATGGATATTACACAGAAAAATAATAACATTGAAATCTAGGCTAAAAAACAGGGAATGCCATTAAGTATATTAATAAGTTAGTGACATACAATGACCAATTACCACACATTTTTCATTGAAAATTATTCGAACTGATTCTACGAATCAATTGTGACCAAATTTCAAATTCTGCACTGTAAATAGTCAAACACCCAGCTAGAGTTTTACCTCCTTTCTATCTCCTGATAATCTCAATCCATATTCATCAAAATCTTCATCTTTGAATTAAATGTAGGCCTGAGTGGGGTTCCTGTGCTTTTGTGTGTTTAAAGTTCTCTTCCTTTCAAGAAAGCTGTAAGTTCCTTGAAGTCAGTCCTAAAGTAGACTTCTAGTTGTTTAAAACAACAAAGCAATTATTTCGCAGTCAGAATATATTTGCTAAAAGATAATTAGTACAATAATAAATATTCACAATTCAACATATTACTCCACTGTCCTCAGACAGACCCTTAAGATTGACCACACTGGACTCTGACTTCTAGGCAGTTCTGGTTTCGTTTTTGTTTTTAATTCTGGACTGAGGCCTGAGAACCTCTGTTGCATGGTATATTTAAAAAATTTCTTCCTATTTATTCTAATCAGCAGCCTACTAGCTAATTAATCTTCACCTATTAATTAAAAGTAATTCAGACTCCAGGAATCCGGCACCTGCTTTCTTAAGCTACCAGTGAAGAGATCCAAGAGCATGGTAGCAAATGTCTTCAACTGCCTGGTTGAGCACCTTTTACAGAATGGAATCAGCACACTGGGTTTTTTAAAAAACTAATTCTTGTTTTCCCGAGGGGATGGGAAGTCTGGACACAGCCCAGTGCCTTTAAACTGAATCCATGCTCAGGCCAGCCCTGCAAGTCCTAGGGAAAAAAAAATAGCTGTAAGGCAAAAAGAAAACAACAAGCATGCAGCAAAGCAGTTCTGTGATGTGGTAGAGCACAGTGACTCCTGCTTTGGGACCTGTTAAAAATGTTGTAACCCAAGGGGGAGAAATGCATTAGCCTAGTGCTGCGATAAACCACGGCTGGATCCTCTGCCTCCCAAATGCCGGCTTAAAGACTTGGAAACCGATGTAGAACAGCTGCAAAACTCAGTATCAAGTAGAACAACTGAACAAAGCAGGTGACACCCCCCATAGCAAAGTGGCATGGTGTAGTAGAGGTGCCCACCAGACTAGTTCTTTGGAATGGCAGAACACTGTGCAGTGGAGTTTTTGGGAGGAACTTCAGTTCCTGATACATGAGTGTAGATACCTTAGGAGGGTAGCACTTAACAGTCACCTTTTTAGAGCCTCCCAGAAATAACCACGGAGAAATATTACAAGGAAATCCTGGGCTTAAGTAGATGGGAACCATAAACCAGTCAAATTTGTTTATATCTGCTATGGTAACTCATTCATTTATATTTAGGCTTATATTCCAAGTCTAGAAATCAGGTCTCCAACTTATTTACCATATGTGATCTTATTTATTAATGAACAGAAACTAAGTGAAGATAAACCCTGGTTAATTTATAATCTTAGCAAGTGAGGTATGGTTTTCTAAGGAGAATCAGTGATGTGGTGATGTTTCAGAGCCCAGGATCAGATTTTATAAGACAAAACTAATGAGCCCAGAATATGAATCAGAAAACAAATATAAAGAAAATGTTGCCAAATCCAGTATGGTCATCTGAGAAGCTATAGTGATCAAGAAATCGAAATTGAGTACATCAATCCAAAACCTCTTACAGACCTGAGAAACCACACTGGGTAAAAAGCAGGAGGTTGGGGGATAGCTGACATAGTAAACAGACAAATGAAGTGTTCGGCTATGGGGAAGCAGATATATGGACAGATCTGACCATGTTTTGTTTGAGTTCTTTGACCATATCAAAAGGCCAGTGTTTGAGCACAAGCCTTCCCTTGAATCTACTTAGAATTTACTTCTTTTGAGTTGCAGATCACACATTACTGTTACCAGACCCTCAGGATGCCAGAATTCTGGGACCTAGACATCAGTCCCATTTACTTCAATAATTAACTAGTTTTCCTTAGTGACAATAGTTTTCCATTTCTCATCTGGCAGCTATTTTCTTCTTCCAGAATTTATTAAATCTACTTTGATTTGTTTCGCCTACAGAATGGCTGTCTCACATATCTCTTGATGGAATTCCCTGAAGATAAACAAGCCTTGCCTGAATTTCTACCTAGTACCATACTCTGTTGATATTTACTGGATCTGCCTTTAAGAAGACTTTCTACCTTGTTCAGCCACATGGCAGGGTCTTTCTTCCAATCCTTGACTAGAATTGGGCAATGCTTCTAGAACTTTTCAACTCTTCTTGGATGTTTCCTCAGGATGTGGCCTGTCTCTATGTCAGACACTCAGTTTGAAGGCTATTCACATTTTTTAATTGGTGCATTGTAATTGTACATCATAATGAGCATCAGAGCAATAGAAGCATACATGCACACAGCACGTGGTGTGCTTCCCTCCAGTCCCCACCCTGCTCCCTCCCCTCCTTGCACATAATACTGAGATTGGTATTGATAACTTCATATATGAACATAGCATTATTTGAACTGGGTCTTTCATTAAATTTCTCAGTCAAGATTCTCACTGTTGCAATCTGAAACAACTGACCACACAATTTAGAGGAAGGAAGGTTTATTTACTCACAATTTTTGGAGATTTGGGGGTTCAGTCTATGTCTGGCCGGGTCTGCGGAGCTCAGAGCATGGTGGGGGGAAGCAGAGAGAGGGTGAGCGAGGGCTCTGCTCTCACATCATGGAGGTCAGAAACCAGACAGGGCAAGCCAGCAAGGGGATTCAAAGACAAAAGCATAGTCCCTAAGGCTACACCCCCAGGAACCCACCTTCTCCAGCCAAGCCCCAAGAGCCTATATTATCACCCAGTAAATCCATTACAATAGATTTATCCACCGATGAGATTACAATCCCCATGACTTGATTACATCAACTCTAACTTTTTTTTAATGTTTTTATTGGTGCATTGTAGTCTCACATCACAATGAGTATCAGTTTGGTGTTAGCATACATGCACACAGCTCTTGGTGTCCCTCCCCCCCGACTCCCCCACATGT
>PVJS01016239.1:0-37759 GCA_004027185.1 Glis glis
AAAAAAAAAAAAAAAAAAGAAATTGGGAAACAAAAGGGACTTTAGTCCTTTTTTGCTTTTTGCGGTACTGGGGATTGAATCCAAGGGCATTCTACCTCTGAGATACACCCCAAGCCCTATTTTTTTTTTATTCTTTGTTTTGAAACAGGGTCTCACTAAGTTGTGGAGGGCCTCACTAAGTAGCTGAGGCTGGTCGCGAACCTGGATCCTCCAGTCTCAGCCTCCCAAGTACTGGGATTATAAGCATGCACCACCACGCCCGGCTTCAAAAGGGACTTTAGATAAATGAGGGCAGAAACTAGAAGAATAGTGAAAGGGGATAAGGGGAGGCACGTGGGGAGGTAAAAAGGGAGACTTGATGAAGGAGACAGTTCACACAGTGCTATATTCACATATGAAGTTATCAATGCCAATTTCAATATTATGTATGAGGAGGGCGAGGAGCAGGGTGGGGCACAGACGGAAACACACCAAGAGGTGTGTGCACATGTGTTCCTGTCATTCTGAACTCTTTGTGATGTTTAATTATAATGCAGCAATAAAAAGGAGGGGAGGCCGGGGGTATAGCTTGGTGGTAGAATGCCCCGGGTTCAATCCCCAGCACCAAAAAGAAAGAAAAAAAGGAAACCACATTTATTGAGTACCTACTATACACCAGAGTCTGTGCTTTGTCCTTTTGGGGTAGATGTCATCCAAGACCTTTCTCTTTTCCCCCTTTTGTGTCATACTGCTCTGACATCGATTTGACACTTGAGTTCTTAGGGTGCAGAGGATGGTGAAGCCCCTCTTTGCTTTCTTGTACAACTGAACCAATCTCTGATGTCTAGACTCCAAGACAGACTGCACTGGGGAGTCTCTGAAGTGGTCCCTTCCCCCCACTCTCTCTCCACAGCCCCCTCCACGGTGTGAGCTGGAACACCATGCTGTATGTTCTCTTAAGGCATCCACTACGGGACAGTTTTAGGAAGTTGCATAAGCCAGTGGTTGTGTGTTTTTAACCACAATCCCCAAGAAGGCCCCACTAGCTGTAAAAGTATAATGTCAGACTTGGAGACAAATCCCTGTGGCCTTCACAAATAGATGGGAGCAATTGCCTGTCATTTGAAGGTGCCGCTCATACATTCTGAGGCCCGAGCCCGCATCCCGCTTCTGGGAATTGTATTTTGGCTGGCTTTCAGATTTAGTGAAAAGGGTTCTTGTTTCTGAAAAGCAACCGGGTGGGAATTCACTAGGCTTCCCTGTCATTGTAAACCCAGTCAAAGCCAGATGTCAGTCACAGATGATCAAAGCGGAGAGCTGCCTTTTAAGAGGGAGGTGGAGGGGAGCGGAGTCACTTGCTGGGGTTACAGAGCCATGACCAGAATGCAGAGTCCTGACTGCCATTCCAGGGATCCTCCCCCCATCTTTCATTGCCATTCAGTGGGCATAGCCATTTCAGTGTGGCATGAACATCTGGCCATTCTCCTAAATGCCAGGCCCCCACTGCTGCTACATGGCTGTGTGATTGGCCAGCCCCTCAAAAATATTATTCATAGTCTTACACCTCAATTTTGTTCTTCCTTTCTCTACTCTCGGTTTGTATTAATGGGTCCCTCCTGGACAGCCTGCTCTGAAATTGCTGTCAACCTGGGACATCGCTGTCCCTTCTTCATCAGTTCCTTGGTTGAGTCGGGCTTTCCTCTACATATGCCAGGCATTCTCTAATCCATATTGTTGTCCTCACTCTAGGTCCTAGCAGTCACTTTCTTCTTTTTCCTTTCTATACAATGATCTTTATTATATCCCTTCAAAAAGTTATAAAATATCATATGCATTTCGCAACTAAAGAAATAATGTAAATAAACAAAGGAAAGGGAAGAAAAAAGGTTAAAAAGTTTCCCATACCTCCTTTTCCTGCATCTCTTCCTCCTACCATACCCAATTTTGGTGTGTGTGTGTGTGTGTGTGTGTGTGTGTGTGTGTGTGTGTGGTGTACTGGGGATTGAACACGGGGCATTCTACCTTTGAGCTACATCCCCAGCCCTATTTTATTTTTTATTTTGAAACAGAGTCTAAGTTGCTGAGGGCCTCGCTAAGTTGCTGAGGCTGGCTACGAACCTGGGATCCTCCTGTCTCAGCCTCCCAAGTGCTGGGATTACAGGGGTGTGCCACCATACCCAGCCCCAATATTAATAATTTGATACATGTCCTTCCAGATCTTTCTCTTGATCACACAAAAACACGATAAACATATGTACATTTAGTATTTTCTGTTTGCTTTTGCAAGAAATAGATCCTAGTTTGCATATTGGTTTGCAATTTACTTTAGATATTTCAAGATACAAATTTAACATGCTTTAAAATGGCATCCATAGAAGTAATCCATAACGAGCCCGTCTCATAGTTTATTAAGTTATATCCCATGTGGGACATTTGGGGACTGGGCTGGCCACTTTTTCTTTGTCCCTCCCGCATGCTTCCCTTTTCCACTGCTTTGCACCCCACTCCATGCCCCGGATCTGCGTGGTCTGCATTACTGGGCTCCTTCGCCTTTGGGCTCCTGGTTGCATTTAGTTTCTGCGGGTGGCACCAGTAAGAGATTGGAGGAAGGTGAACATGAAGTCAGGCGTGTTTTCCCATTCCTTCCTGCTGGGTCACTGCAGAGTGGCTATATGCCTCCACTGGAGGGGCACAGCTCCTTCCAAGCAGCGCTCTCCATACACCTACCCTTTCCAGTCCTAGCAGCCACTCCCTCCCTTAGGCCCTGGGTGGCAGTGGCTCCCAGCTGTTAGGCCCTTGCTACTGCATATCCATTGAATTCCCCTAATCCCTTGTTAAACTCTCCTGAATAATTCATTTTGAGCCTTCCATCTGCTTCCTGCTGGAACCCTGAGAGCTAAAGGTAGTTTCTTGTTTGTTTGTTTGTTTGTTTTCTCCTGCCACTGGCTATTAGTTTCTAGCTAAGTCCTTCCTTTCTTTATCTAGGGCATGGCCATTCTGTTAGCTTAATTAATATTTATCTTTTTTAGCTCTGAGATTGAATTTCACTCCTTTTCTCAAAGTCTTTCCAGAGCTCTCCAGAACACACAGAAGAAAGGTCAAACTCTGTAAGTGGTTGCTCCTGCACCTCCTGTTGCAGTGTCCTCAGCTTTGGGCCCTGCCAGGCCCTGTTTCCCACTGAAGCTCACTTCCTGCATGGGCCCTGGGCTGTCCAGTGGCTGGTTATATGATGTCAGACTACAAACTCACCTCCTTACACTTCCAAGTCTTCACCAATTCACTGGGGATGATGACAACACATCAGTCATAGCTTAGAATTTCTAGGAGTAAGACAGTGTTTACTTTAGAAATACATTCATTTACGGATGCTATTAAACAAATAATAACACGATTTGCCCAGGATATGTCTAATATCATAAAGGAGATGCATAAGTGACTTGAGGTTTGGCCTATACAGACCCAGCAGACCTTACTACAAGAACAGAATGGCTCTGTGGCCCCTCCTGCCCCGTGAGGGGTGTCCCTCCCCTCTCATCCTCTTTCTCCTGGTTTAGTTATCCACTTGAGCTTATCTATGTCTGGAACGCTGTTGAAGATTGAGAGACTGTTATCAGGGGGCTGGGATTAACGTGCCATCCACTGTTCATTCCCCGTCCACTGTGCCCGGGGCAGGCCACATCACTCATCAGGCTCTTTGATAATTACATTTTTAAAATGGTAGACATGAAGTTTTGGTGGTGGAAGAATGCACTGGCTTGGATATGCTAGTCCCAAAGGCTGAACAGCCATTCTGGCCAGGTTAATACTGCTCTTGGCCACTGCTTCCTCTACCTTTCTGCTTCTCCTTCCTTTTCGGTCCCCTCTAGAGCCAATAAAGTGAAGTCAGTGTTTCCCATATGTTATGTATTCTTGGCAGTGGGTTGTGTTTTTCAGGGAGTGTGCCCCAAGTCTACTTGCATCCAGACCCATCAGTGGTCATGAGTGTGTCTGGATGATGAGAGAAATTAGAGCGTGTTTCACACTCATCCATAGCAGTCAGTGGTTTGGAAGAGCCAACCCTGTTAAACTCTGTCCCGTTTCAATAAAGACTCAAGAGCCAAGCATTGCTCCTGAGAGTCAATCTTCTCCTGGACCTTTCTCTCTCCCTTTGTCTCAAAGGCCTGCTTGTCACTGAGGGTCCCAGAAACAGTTCCATATGTTGGATATGGAGGGTGGGTGTGGGAGTGGCTTTAAGAACTTACCACCCACTCCCTGTTCCTGTTGGAAGAGAGTAGATTGTTATCTTTTCATGAGAGCTTATTTGCAGAGGAAGAATGACCTGGAAGGGCCATGGGAACTTGCCCTGTGGGGGTGGGTTTAAAAGGAGAAGTCTTGGCTGACCTTGGCTGCCACTGCAGGAACACAAAACAGTTGCTGAGGGCTGGCTAGGGACGCGAGTCTCTGGAATTCCCTTTATGGTCAGGTCTGTTATATTTGGATTAACAAAGTGTTAGTTCAGTTCTTCTTATCTGAGAGAAGGGTTTTGCAGTGGTTCGTTATAATTGTAAGGAATAATAGTAATGGTGGTACCTCCCATGCACTGAATTTTTACATTGTGCCAAGCAGAGCTCATCCCTATCCATATAGTATGCCCCATAATCCTTACTGGTGCCCTAAGAAAAAGATGCCGTTGTCCTCATTTCATAGATGGGGTAACTGAAGCCCAGAGAGATGAAGTCATTTGTCCAAATCCAGGTAGTGTAAGCGCTAGAATTCCAACATGTGTCTGGGTCTCGCCCAAAGTTGTGTATTGAATAGCTGAGCCAGGCTGAGAATTCTGGTCTTCGTAGAGCCTCATCAGTACCTTTCCCTGATGCTACCTCTCATCAAATGGACTATTGTACAGAGCCTGGTTTTCTCTCTCTACTTTAAATGATGCTGCTTAGGGAAGAGAATCAACAAGATTTCATCTATGTGTTCTCTATCCTGGTATATTCTTACGAGTGACTTAATTTGACTTTCAGGAAGTCAAATCTAATTGCCCAAATGAGAATTTATTTAAAATAACCACCTGCACCTTCATCTGGATTTGGAAAGGATCCTGAACCCTCACTGAGGTCAGTCTGTGCTTTGTGATTTGAATGAAGGTAACAAAATATTTGATTTTAGAAGACTTATTCTCCATTTTGGATCCTCTTTTCTCTTTGTAGGATCATAGCGGTTATTCTGAGCTTCAGAAAACAGATGTGTTTTAAGCACTGTTTTCAGGCTAATATTTTTGATGGAGTGCATGTCTGTGTAGGCCTCTGGTTTTCCTGGAGGTACCTTCTCATTACTGCAGATAAACAGAGGTGACAATTTATATTCTTTACGTGGAAGACTAGGAGAGGAAAACTAAAATGGGAACCAACATATTCAATGGGCTACAGTTCAAGATTCTATCATCTCATTCCCTATTCTAGTTTGAATTAGTCATCAATCAATCAATTATTGTTGTTAACATCCCTTGTTAAAGGGTTTATTGTCTATATACACCCATCCCCTCCTTTCTTTCTCCCTTTCTTCCTCCCTTCCTTCCCTTCCTTCTTTCTTTTCCTCCTTTACTCTTTCTCTCACAAAATCATAATTTTCAGTTTTCTCAATGATTATTATACCCCAGTGAAGTCAAAAAGGTTAGACCTTTATCATACTTTAAGGGTCCTTTCTATCCCAGTGTAAAGGAGGTCCCTTTACTGCATTAACACATTCAGACCACAAGGGACAGGTTTAACGCACTGATACTTGTAAGTAGTGGATACAAGTTATTGGATTCCTAGAGTTGCCTACCACAGGGTCAGCGGTTTAAACACTAGAACAGTCAGATTCAATATCAAACAGAGAAGAGAGTCCTGTCAAAAAGAGCTCTTAATCATAAGATTTAAATACACTTGGTACAGTGACTAGGGGAAGTCAGCGTCAAGCCAAGGTGAGAGACCTGGATTTTCTTGCAAATGTACCCAATTCAATGTCACTTGGAATAAGTCACCGCTCTATGTATGTCTCACTGTTTGGAAAGTGGGAACAGTAGTCTTTCTCCATCATACTTCTTGAGGCTTTGAAAAGAATTTAATATACTCTAAATAATATTAATGGAATAAATATAACTGATATTTATTAGATGTATTACTGGATGCTAGGTCTCTTTCTCTCTCTCTTACACACACACACACACACACACACACACACTCACCCCTCTGGGAAGTGAGGCAGGTATTATTTTCTACACTGGGCTAATGAAAAAAGGCTTTTAGAGTTTAAGTTCTAACTCAAGATTACATGTCTAGCTAAATGGTCTAATTCTCCCAATAGTGGGAGGACACAGCTGGATCCCTCCAAGTAGCTTCACTTTTGGTACAGATACACTCCAGATCACCCTAGCATGATCTAGATCTAGAAATATCATAATTAGTTATGTATATCATTACATGAGGAAGATTGGTAATCTCCACACTGGACCATGCAGGCTTGGCAGCTGAGGCCAAGCTGAGGAAGAAAAAATAAAAAGCCCCACAAAGACATACTTATCAGTGAAGATGAAATTTCATCACAGATGTTGGCTTTCTTCATCTTTTTAGTTTTGATCCCAACATATATTCATCTATGAGGCTGGTCCATGAGTTTATAGACCAGCATTTTTGTGTCCAATGACATTGGCTTTGTATGGCCTGGGGGTGGTCAGTAGTCATGTCATACCCAACCCTTACATCCTCAGTACCACGCCCAAGAACTGCCTTTCAAACTCTGTGTCTGATGGCTGATTTGGGGGGGCTGCCCTTGGTAGTGGAGCCCCCATGTGTGGGAAGGGTTAAATTAATCAAGAGGGCTTTTAGTGGGGAAAGGGTGGAAAGCCAGTGGAGGACCCCTAGAGGAAGCATATGTTGAGATCTGTGAGTTTAGATTTTGATTATTTCCGCTCTGCAAAATGAAAATAAATACTTATAATGTCAACAACAACACTCATGGCCCATGGAGTATGAGTCTTGTTACTTCTCTCTCTTAGGGCTACACCAGGCCTCTCATTCCTCTTTGGGCTCTGTCTGGATTCCCAATTACTGAGCCAGAAAGGATTTATTTAATTACCATTTGAAGGGTTTCCAGTGATGCCATCCCAGTGGTGTTAATTCCACTTGGATCAGCTCCTACTATCCCTGCAGCGCACAAAGGGCCTGAGATAGCTTTTTGACTCTTTACTGACATCTGATGCTTGTTGAACATCTGATGCTTGTTGAGGAAGCGATGCCCACAGGACTGAACGTCCTTAGGCTGGTCATATTTCATAACTGGTCTCAATTCAGATTGGCCGCTTTCCAAAACTCAGCTTAGTTCTGCTCTTTGCCAGAAAGATTAAGGACGACAACAGTGCACAGAGCTCTAAGAGGGTTACTGTTATCACCAAGCTCCTAGTGGAGATGTGGTGGCCTCGGTGACACACAGAGCTGTACATGGGACAGTGGTTCCTGTGCTGCTCTGTGACTCGGTGCTGGCTGGCTGATGGCTGCATAGGTGTTGTCTGCAGAGCTTATAAAATGCAGATTGGTGCTAGAGAGCAGGGACTGGGAAGAGGTACTTTTCTAATGGGCACGCTAGTTTGGAAGCACAAGCCTAGGACTGCCTCATAGAATTTTGCAGTCCTGTTAACACAACAGCTTACAATAGCCTTTCACTTTGTTTTCCTCCAAAGTCAAATTTCATGACCACTTCACATAATTTTCTGACTCAGATGCCTTTTTATTATGCTGATAAAATACAGCCTCCTGTGTCCCACCCTTCACCCATTTATTTGACCAGTATAATAGCTGTCTCAGATGGCCTTCAGGAACTAAGGCAAAAAGATCAAAAGACACAAAAAGAGTCTTTGGTCTAGGCAGGGGATAATCAGACCATAAATCAGCTCTTGTAGAACATACCATTAATTATAGTGGGAGCAGGTGAAATTTGCTGGAAAGTCAGGTTTGACACTTTGGCTGGAGGCTTGACAAAAAAAAAGGTTGCAAGATGTCAGGTGAGCATACAGGAAGGCAGAAAGAACATTTTTGCAAAGGTTTAGTGGCTGGAGGGCCTAATATGTGACAAGAACTACATGTTTCATAGTTTTATCACTGTACAACATACAAGGTAATACATGATAGGAGTGAGGATAGACTCATTGAAGACTGGAACAGGAGGCGATTGTGGGTCACAGAGGTGGGAGTTTGTGTTCGTCCTCATTAGAACATCTTCCTTGATATATAAGTAGCTTTTTGTTGTTGCTGCTGTTGGGTATTTTTCTTTTTTTTATTAGCACTTTATTGATCTGTAGCTTTTAAAATTCCTCTCCCCTGGTGACATGGCATGATGAAATGTCTTATTTCCTTGCAATACCTTGGAAGCAGGAAAAGCTAATAGTAATTTTCTATATCCCACATGGGGCCCTACCTCTATGTTTCATTTTCTGACCCTGTTCACATACTGTCATTTCTGAAAACAGAAGTAACCTACCTACTTGTGGGGCTTCTTTCTCCACAAAACCTATAACCTCTTAGAAAGCTGTGTTCTCAAACAGGGGCCAGGGCAGGAGCCTCATAGGAATGGTGATGTTGGATAGTTCTGAATAGGAAGTCTCCATGCCCTTGACCCCTGGATCTGTCACCCTTCACCCCCTATTCACATAGCGGTAGAGAGCATCTGCCCTGAGCAGAGCCATCCAGAGCTGCCTTTCTACACAGGCCTTCACGCCTCTTCTTACAGTCCTTCTGTGTGTCTCAGTGTATTTTCATTCAAACACACACTCTTATAAATCCCAGAGCGAGTGGCCTTCCTACCTCCCAACCTCATTTCATGCTACTCTCCTCCTTGAACCTCAAGTTCTGGACACATTGATCTTTTCCAGGTTTTCAAAAAAAAAAAAAAAACTTATTCCTACTTCAGGGCCTCTGCATATGCTGTTGTTTCTGCCTGAAGACGTTCTAAACCTTCATCCCCATCCGAACTGCTCTTCTCTGAAAAGACTTTTTAAAAAAATTGTTATTTGATGCATTGTAGTTTTACATCATATTTGGGTATAGAGTGTCAGAAAAATATATGCACACGGCCTTGGTGCCCTCCCCACTGGGGCCCTCCTCCTCCTCCCTCCCCCTCCCTGTGCATGTCTTTGAGATTGGAATGGGTACTTTTGTATACATTCATAGCATTTTTTCAACTATTACATTCTTTATGGCTTTGTCCCCCCTCCTCCCTTCCCTAACCCCCCTCAGTCAGTCCTGTGGAGTCTCTGCTCATCTATCTAATGTTGCCCTTATTTTCGAATATCTCTCTAGTTCCCACATATGAGAGAAAACATACAGCTACTCGTTTTTTGAGACTAGCTATACTCAGTATAATATTCTTTTTTTTTTTTTTTTTTTGCGGTACCGGGGATTGAACCCAGGGGCGTTCTACCTCCGCGCTACACCCCCGGCCCTATTTTTTTATATTTATTTTGAAACTGGGTCTCACGAAGTTGCGGAGGGCCTCACTAAGTAGAGAGAGAGAGAGAGAGAGAGAGAGACAGGGAGAGAGAGAGAGACAGGGAGAGAGAGAGAGAGAGAGAGAGAGAGAGAGAGAGCTGAGACTGGCTGCGAACCCGGATCCTCCGGTCTCTGCCTCCCAAAGTACTGGGATTACAAGCGTGCGCCACCACGCCCAGCAGTATAATATTCTTGAGTTCCATCCATTTTCCTGCAAATGGCGTGATTTTGTTCTTCTTTATGGCTGAGTAAAATTCCACTGTGTGTATATGCCAAAGTTTTGTGATCCATTCATCTGTTGATAGATACCTAGGCTGGGTCCATAATTTGGCTATTGTAAATTGTGCTGCTATGAACATGGGTATGCAAGCATCACTATAATATTCTAATTCCATTTCTTTGGGAAGATGCCCAGAAGTGCTATTGCTGGGTGGGATGACATTAAATTAAAAAGCTTCTGTGCCGCAAAGGAAACCATCAAGAATCTACAGAGAAAGCCTACAGAATGGGAAAAGATCTTCTCCACCTACCCAGCTGACAAAGGTCTAATATCGACAGTATACAAAAAGCTTAAAAATCTTAACACTTAAAAAAAAAAAACCCAATCAAATAATGGGCAACCAAACTGAATAGACGCTTTTCAAGAGAAGAAATACAAATGGCCAACAAATATATGAAAAAAAATGTTCAACATCTTTATCAATCAGGGAGATGCAAATTAAAACTACACTGAGATTCCATCTAACTCCAGTTAGAATGGCAGTCATCAAGAACACAAACAATAATAAATGCTGGCGAGGATGTGGGGAAATAGGAACCCTACTACACTGTTGGTGGGACAGCCGCTATAGAGATCAGAGTGGAGGTTTCTCAGAAGATTGGGAATAAAAAGACTTTTTACAGCCTCTATTTAAACAAACCCCACTCTCCTACATCCTTTGACATTTGATACAATTTTACATTGTTTTATTGATTTTCTTTATTTCTTTATTGCTAGACTTCCCCTTACGTTCCATAAACACAATCACCTAGTGTTTCTTATTCACAACTGTGCCCTCCCTGCCTATTTCATAATAAATGATAATTGTTTGCTGAATCCGTGGATGGATGATAGATACATGGGTGGATGGATGGATGGATGGATGGATGGATGGATGGATGGATGGATAGAGTTGAAGTCTCTAAGTTGAATTCTTCACAAAATCCAGCCTACCATCCTTTATTCATTCCATAGCTCCATTCCTAGCAGCCAAGCTCCTAGAAATACTTGTCTCCCCTATGACCCAACAGAGCTGCATCCAACCAGTCATAAAATTCCATTTACTTAATGAAATCTATGGTCTGTAGAGCTGATACTAATTTGTCCCTCTCCTGACTGCTATAGAAGGTATATTATTTATTTTGTCAATAACTTTGAATTATATTTTCATTGTTTCCAGTTGGACCACTTATCTAAATTTCATGTTACAATTTTTAAGGACTATCTTTCTCATGAGGAAAGCAATAAGGAAATGCATTCAAAACTGGTGTGATGGTGCATGCTGTAATTACAGTCCCAGTGCTTGGGAGGCTGAGACAAGAGGCTCATAGGTTGATGGCCAGAAGAGGGTAGTAACTTAGTGAGACCCTGTTTCAAAATAAAAACTAAAATGGGTCTGAAGGCTTAGCTTAGAGGGAGAGAGACAGAGCCCCTCTGCATTCAATCCCCAGTACCACAAAAAAAGCTTTAAAAATGTGCGAAATACTGAGTATAATGAAGCATACAAAATACAAATCCTGTATAATTTCTCTACTCTGAGTCAAATACTATGGATTTTTTCGTTTTTTCATTTAGTGGTTTTCTTATACTTTCCCCAACTTTGTGTGCTTACATATATAAGTGTCCTGAATTTTAAACATAATAAGAGCTGAGCATGTCTTCATGTCATTATACATACTTTCAAAAGCTGGTGGCCATGATAGGTTGCAGAAGCAAGAGGTGAAAGTCCCAAATAATTTGAATACAAAAAAGACCGGATCCCCAACAAATACACACCTGGTTCAAATGTTGAGTGCACAGGGCACAAAGATGTCTTTAGTACATGTGTCTCTGCTACACCTCTAGAACAATGAATTAGGGAAACCTGAGCACACCGCTCTTCTCTGAAGTCCACGCTGCAGCAATGACTCCTATTTTTCTTTTTTTTTTTTTCTAGAGTGACCGTCTCCTTATCAAGGGAGGCAGAATTGTCAATGATGACCAGTCCTTCTATGCAGACATTTACATGGAGGATGGCTTGATCAAGTATGTATAGAGAACCCTTCTCTTCTTTCTTTCTCTCTTCCTTAGAGGTCTAGAATGAAGCTGGGATTGCATGAATGAAGTGGAAACTCTGGATTTAATCAACAGGATAATTCTGAGGGCCCCTTTCTGAAAGCTGTATTGATGAACACTTGCTGGGCCAAGAGAAAGTTGAAAGTATGGCCACTGTCCTTAAGGAAGGATACTGAGGGATGTACACAAATCCCAGCACCCCAAAATTACTGAGACCTTTTGCAATAGGTACCAAAGGAGTTAAAGTCAGAATAAGTGATTTAGAAGTGCACAGAAAGAAATTCATTTCCAGGTAAGGTTTTGGGTAGAGGGCATATTCAAACTGACAGAAGGGTAGGGTTTAGGAGGGTAGAGAGCATATTTAAACTGACAAAAGGCCACAGATTGGACATGAATTCAGGCATGATTTCCTAATAGATCTGTCAGGTATGCTCAATTTCTTTTTAAAATGGTTTGCTATTGGATGCTTATAAGAAGCACAGCCAGTTAATTTTTATGTGTAGGTAACTTATGTCGTGAACTTCAAAACATTACTTGATTTACATGTCTTTTGTTGTGTACAACAAAGTATACCACCACACTGATAAGATGTTGTAAGACCAGAGTATCCAACCTATCTTCTTAGCCACCTCTGACCTCATTCAGTTTTATTTTTATATCATTCAACTTCACTGGCTAGTTTAAGATGCTGGTTACAGGAAATCTCTTACTTATCTATGGAAACTTGGCTTAGATATAATTTTCTCTAGCAGATGTTCTTTTCCAGGTCCCTAGCTTCCCCTCCCATGTTCTCAAAAAATCCTGTGCTTTTATCCATCACTACAATCCTGACACAGTTAGATTCCCTTGAGAGCAAGGACCATATCTTGCTCCTCTCCATACCCCCAACACTTAACCCAGTACTTAGCACATAGAGATCTGATAGGAGGTACCTTTTATTGTGGGTGTAGTATGTGCCAAACACTGTATCAAACATTTTACTTGCTTTATCTCATTCAGTCTGCCAGCAGCCCTCTGAAGTACTGCTGTTATCCTCTTTTCTCAAATGATAAGAAAGAGGTACATAGAGAGTAAATAACTTGCTAAAAATCAGATGATTAGTAAAATACATTGAGTGAGTGAAAAAATGAATAAATGAACAGATACAAGAGCAGAGATGCTCATCATAGCTGCCTTGTCAATTTACACCATTACTTTTCCATATTAAAAGTAAGAGAAATGGAAATAGTAGGCAAGCCAAACAGTATACTGAAATAATTTCTTGAAACTATTGATTATCAAGTGCAGTTGCTTCTGTATTTTTTATTGCTGAGTGATTATTCTATATTGTTGGAGGTATGACTTCCCTTACTTAGAGACTTGCAGAGATGGAAAAAACTTAGCACCTGGTGCTTCCTGCTCCTTTCAGAGCTCATGACAGGCATCACTGACTGATCTCACAGCTTTGTTATGCAGTCGAGCCTTAAATCCCTTTTTACACAGTGCTTCAAGCATCCACAAGCAGAGTTGAATATGTGAGATAAAGCCTTTTTGCCATGTTATTGAAAGACTGGAAGGCCAAAGATGTTATGGAAGGAATCTAGCCATCAGTTGTTCATTCTGGTGGTGGAGAGAATGATCTTCATTCAGTCCTGAAATTTTGTATCTCTCCAACAACATTCTTAACTCACTGATCATAAGAGCAGAAACAATGTCTTCCACTTGTTGAGTAGTTGCTTGCCTGTTTGTGTTGATGGAGTGCTTGCCTTATGTCTAAAGCAACAGGGCACTGCCATGTCACACTCTGGTAGATGTCATCAGGGCCCAGATCATCATGTTCTCTTCCCCCAGGGGCCTTACATTCTTTTAAAGGGAACTGAGATCTGTACATACAGAGGGCCGAACACTATCAGGTAGTAGCAATATCAAGTATTGACTTATCAAGTATTAAATTAGTAGAATAGATGAAATTCGGAGGAGGGAGAGGACTGATTATTAGTTACAATAGCTGATGTTTATTGAACCCTAGTAGCTGAACAGTGTTCTATGATCTTAACAGATATTATTAATATTTAGTCTACACAACTCTATAGACAGGCCATTCGTTACATTTTCCAGATGAAAGAACTGAGGTATGGTGAGGTTAAGTAACTTGGCTATGGTCTTACAGCTACTAACTAATAAATGAGCCAAGACTGGGAGTCCAGGTAGCCTATATTCAGAGCACAGCCACACTCGTAGTTATTAGATCGGGCTGTCAGTAGAAACTCGAATGAGGAGAAGATGGAAGCGAGTTTTCATGGATTGATGTGACATTGATTAATATGGTGGAGAGAAAGGGTAGAGGTAGCCGGGCGTGGTGGTGCACGCTTGTAATCCCAGTACTTTGGGAGGCAGAGACCGGAGGATCCAGGTTCGCGGCCAGCCTCAGCTCTCTCTCTCTCTCTCTCTCTTTCTCTCTCTCTCTCTACTTAGTGAGGCCCTCCACAACTTTATGAGACCTGGTTTCAAAATAAAGTATAAAAAATAGGGCTGTGGGTGTAGCGCGGAGGTAGAATGCCCATGGGTTCAATCCCTGGTACCACACAAAAAAGAAAGGGTAGAGGTATTTGGCATTTCTGTTTCATGCTTGGTGTTATGCTAATTGCTAAAATGGGCGAAAACACACATAGAGGCCAGAACTGGGAAAATTCTTCCTTCCGTTGGCTTTCAATTTCTCTCAGAGGAAAACTGGTGAGAAGAAAAATGGGAAGAGAACTGGCCGGTGTCTGGACTAGCACCAGAGTCTGTGCTGTTCCCGGTGTGTTTTGAATTGCCGTGCCCTGGAACGGCCCGTGGTGACGTGGTGAAGGTGAACTCTCAGAGATGTCAGAAATACCTTAGTTGCAGAAGTTAGAGTCTGGCAGGCCAGGCAAACAAACATCTTACTGCCCTAAGAGAGAGCCTTTCTGGCTCTGTACAGAAAGGGATACACATCTACAGAAGGTAGGAGATGTTCAGTGATGATGTGGAGGCTGCGAATCTTAGGTTTACCTGGACAGAACAGACCAGCTGTTTAAGTCAAGAGTGTGACATTACATGAAAGCCTAGCAACATCTTAAGTAACAGTGCTGTGGAGTAGCTGCCTTTGCTGCGTTCCCTGTGAGGTGTGCCTTTGAGATGCTTGTCTTCTTACTCCACACCTGAGTCCCCGTTGGTCTCTGGGATGCTCTGAAGCTGCCTGGACCACGCCGAGCTTTAGAAGGTTGTCATAATCACCATTCTTGGCTTGAAGCCTCAACTGAGACGCTGACCATACAACAGCAGCTGGTGTCAGGCAACTGAATTTTTTACTTCTTCCTTGTGAATCTGCTATGGCTATGGTTGACTGATGAATCACCAGGGAAGGGTGCGAGTGGGATTGAAGCCTGAGGTAAGAAATGGCCCAGGCAGAGTCCTTTGGTTAGGAGCACAGATGACCTGCTTAGACTGTAACTGAGCTCCCATGCCTGATATTGCAATGATTCATTACCTTCTCCTGTCTCTCCTAACAATCCAGTGTTGTACACTTTTTAATAGTCTTTTCCAGAGTTATTCCTTATCCTTTACTTAAGGAACAAAACAAGGAATAACGAGAACACTCATTAGGCTTTTCTTCACACACTATATTCTAGACACTGTCAAACCACTGGGTTGATGGTACAAAGTCAAGACGCTGAGTCCCATAACAGACCATTTAGTGTCAATAACAGCACATGTTTTGTGTATATCAATCTTTGCTTAAAGATTTGCTAGACTTGGGAATCACCTGCAAAGACAAATACATTATTGTGTTTAAAATCCACATACTGCTATGTTTGTCTGGAGAATTCCTTTTTAAATTGCCAGTTGCTTCGCTGTCTCACCAGGCAAATTGGCGACAATCTTATTGTCCCTGGAGGAGTGAAGACCATTGAAGCCAACGGGAAGATGGTGATCCCTGGAGGCATCGACGTCCACACCCACTTCCAGATGCCGTACAAGGGAATGACCACAGTGGATGACTTCTTCCAGGGGACAAAGGCTGCCTTAGCAGGCGGCACCACCATGATCAGTGAGTTTCGACTGTCCACACGCCTGGTGCTCAGAGGTGATGCTTAACAAATGTGCCAACCGCAGTGTTCTCTGAGGACACCTCATATACGTCTCTCGATTTGGTGTGTAGACTTCCTACCTGATGGGACCTGAGAAAGCAGGTTGTTCTGAGGAAATTGGCAGCTCACTGTCACTGTGTAGGGGACATCCATGAGACTCATGACCATGAAAACAGTAAAAAAAAAAATGATAACTTCACAGAGAAAACGATAATTTAGACTTGCAGTTCTTAGGAAAATAGTGGGTTGCGGTGGAGTTTGTGCTATTCAGTCTGTGCTGTATTTTGACCAATTTGTATCTTTAAGATTAGGCAAGCTGCGAGAGCGGTTTCTCTTGGGTTTTATTTTATGGTCTTGTTTTGTGTCTGGTAACTTGCAATTCCAAAGAAACCTAGGGAGTTGCTTGCCATGGAATGACCGAACCAATAGCATCCCAGGGCAGCCCTTTCAGTCCTGAAGGAATCTCAATGCATTGGGTCCTATCCCAGGGCTGGCCCCAAACTTGATCAGCCAAGCACTGTTTATTTGAGCATCATATACCTCCACCCACAGGCACTGAACAGCCTGAGCCATAGTCACCCACTGTCTTGTTCTTCCTTTTGACGGGAGCATTAGCAGGCTCAGCTTCAGCTAGTTGGGTGTGGAAGCCCAGGAAAATTGCATCAAGGCCTTAAAAGGTGCAATCCAGGCAGATGAAAGCTTTTCTCCAGCCAAAGAGAGGAAACCAGCTGACTTCTCAGCAGCCGCCTGCCCACGAGAGCCCTCGTGTCTCCTTCCAGACATTAGTAATGTAGCCACTTGCATTTGTTTTCTGATAAGTGCACTTGGGCTGCCTTTGATAGAAGGCAGAGGAAACGAGTGATCTTGGCTTGGCTTTCTGCCCTCCGGGCAAGAGTTGGACCTGTTCAGCATCCGAGAGATGCATGTCATGCTTGGTCTTCTGTGTTAGGGAGTGAGTAGAGTGAAAATCGGAGGTCCAGGTGACAGAGAGTAAATCATACAGAGAACCACGAAGCATTCCTGTCCTTCACAGATAACTTAGAAATCCTAGTTATGCAAAAATTTTAAAAAAAGCCTCGTAATCCCACATCACTGTTAGAGTTAGCTATACAGTCAACACACATTTTTCCCCATTTAACAATGAAAGGTTCATAATATTTATACTGCATTTTAGCCTGCCATTTTCACTAAATTATATACCATAAATATCTTTCCTCTCATTTATTTTTATTCTGCCACAACATTTAAAAAGAGTACCTAATCATTATTTTACAAAGGCATCTCATGATTTGCTTATTTAACCAAACCTCCCTATTATTAACGAAGTCAATTATTTCCAGTTTTTCACTTATATAATTTATATTAGCACACATCTTTAGAACCAAAATTTTCCATACAGCCACACTTACTTCCCTAGGATTAGTTCTTAGTCATGGAAATAATTATTGAGTTAAGGTATGAGAAATGTCCAGGTTTCTGATATATATTTCAAAGTTGTTCTCAATTCATACTTTGCCCCAGCTTCCCAGGAGGAATACAAGAATAGAGCTTTTGCCTTTTCCTCACTAACTATAGATATGATTATTTAAAAAAATATATTATCCATGGTTGCAGGGGAAAGGGTAGGGTTGGACTTCAGAGAATCCCAGATTCTTGCCAGAAAGTTCACATATACATGAGATCTATGGGCCAGTGTCAGATTCACTTAACTGAAGCGAGTTCTTTCTGTGACAGTAGGCAGGAGGGTCTCAGTTTCTTGTGCCTGACATAGCTTTAAAACCCTTCCTCCCACCATGGGAAAAGAGTCCGGCTTTTACCCCAGCAGTGACTCAGCCCTGGGGAGAACAGCGTGTAGGGGGCACTCATGGCAGCTGGTAGTTACTTCTTGTGTAACTCACCAGGCATCAGGTAAAGCCCTTTACATGCATTTTCCCATTTAATTGCAAAACAAACTCAGAAGGAAATCACAGCCACACCTTGTCACCCACTTTGGCACCCGTTTTGAGAGCAAACAGGTTTAGAGAAGCTAGCAGTGTCTCCCAAATCTCACAGCTAAGGGATGTTTAGATCATCAGGATCCTTGAAGCTACCAGGGAACACTTTCAAAGTTGAATCTCATGCTCAGGAAATAGAGATCTTACAGTGGTAGCTAAGTGAGAGGGAGCAGGCTGGGGCAGGGGAGCAAAGCCGGGGCTGAGTCACTCATCTGGGCCTCTGTCATTCAGTTGACCATGTGGTGCCTGAGCCCGAGTCCAGCCTGACGGAGGCTTATGAGAAATGGCGTGAATGGGCTGATGGGAAGAGCTGCTGTGACTATGCCTTGCACGTGGACATCACCCACTGGAGCGACAGCGTCAAGCAGGAAGTGCAGAGCCTCACCAAGGACAAAGGTGAGCCAACCAGCCTCCCCCCTCTCCCCTTGGCTGCTCTTTGCCTCTCCTTCCCACATCATCCACTCATTTGAGTCTCTTCCACTTGCGCAGAGTCTAGACTTTTATGCATAAGTACTGTCTGTAGGAGTCTCACTTCATCCTCATAAGATATTGTTATTCCTACACTGCAGCTGAAGAAGCTGAGCATCAGAATAAGTGCTAACGATCACAGAGTCAGTAAACAGTAGATCCACCCAGAGTCAATGCTCTGTATCTCTTTGCAATACTGCCCAGTTTGCAGAGGATGAAATTGAGGTTAGGAGAGGTTAGCATATCCTACATACAGTCACATGGTTAATGAATATGAGCTTACGAATTGTTAACCCCTATCATTTTTGCTCCAGAAATAAATCCATTACTGTTCATAACCACAGACTCCTCAAAATTTCCAGAATTAAAGATGTGTTTGCATACAGGCTAGGAGATTCAAGGATGTGCTGGTACACAGGCTAGGATATGTTTGCATGTGTGTGTGTGTGTGTGTGTGTTTGTGTTTGTGTGTGTGCCTTCTCACTGAGCACATGATTTAGGTCCCGTTATAGTCTTAGATTCTTCTGTTTCTACTTCTTTCTACATTTTAATCATCAGCTATTTAACACACACACCCTCCCCCCATACATGCACACAGATGTACCATGCGCTCAGCATTGTAAGGCAGCCTGGAGAACTTAGGGAAGTGAGAGTAATGGGCTCTACTGGGCATCCCATGCAAAAGGAAGCCTTCCCATGCAGAGCAACAGAACAGATGCCACGAGATGCAAGAGATGTTATCATATTGGTAGTCTAGGACGAATGCTAGGAGAAGCAGAAGAGTGTGTGACTGAATTAGAGGGAGAATGGTGGCCCCTTGGAGGATACGTTCTTCTGCCCATCCTTCTTGCCCCACAAGCCCTGCCCAATCCTTGTTGACACAGAATATGAGATTAGCTCCCTCCCTTCTTTCTGTGTCTCCTTTTACACTGAGCATCTCAATTGGGGTAGAAGATGGAATGGCTTTAACAACCACTTAGGGCCTGGGTCATGCCACAGATGACACAGCAGCTTTCGGGAAGGGTAGTGTTGGGGAAAACTGCCCTGAACCACTCTGGGTAGAAATATTCTCAAGTTATAATCCACTTTTGGCTGGGAATACTGTGGGTTGAGATGGCCATAACGGTTGAGACCAAAATTGTCTTCCTTTCCTCAAAATGATTCCCTGTTCCTCAGTCCCACCTATTTATTTTGGGTGAAAATTAAATAGTTCTTTCCTTATGACCCCTAGTACTTAGGTACTTAAGCACAAGGCGAAACTTGCTTCTGCCCCCATTAACTCTTTTAGTTCCCCTGAGGTCAGAGTCTCTTTTTTTAATTTAAAATTCAGATAGCTATTTAAATTGAAGAACAATTCTCAAAACTGCATTTAGAATTGATACCCTTTTTTCGTTCTAGTCCTAATACTTGGGAAACTGAGGCTGGAGGATCACAGGTTCCAGGACAGCCTCAGCAACTTAGTGAGATCCTCAGCAACCTAGCAAGACCCTGTTTCAAAATAAAAACTAAAATAGGACTGGGATAGAATAGCTCAGAGGTAGAATGCCCCTGGGTTCAATTTACTAGTACCAAATTAAAAAAAAATAATAAGGAATATTTTTAAGGTAACAAACCCAGATTTGAATTTGGACTTTATTCTTTAAATTGTAGAGAATGGAAGGGAAAACACTTTCTTTGTAGAAAAAACGTCTACTTAAGTGCTCAGAGGTACAAATTCGGTGACAGCAAAGACTTCAATACCTTCTGACATCTGGGAAAGGGTTTGCAGAGAGCTTAGTTTATTTCCTTCACTTTCCTCTCAGAAGCCACATCCTGCACAGCCACAGGCAGAATGGGCATTCATCAAATAGTAAAATGAACAAATCCCAGGAGATCCACACATGGAGACCAACTGTTTGCCTTAATGGGTGCTAAGAGCTTGCCTTTAAGGTGTTTTTGCCCTCATTGTTTGCAACCACATTATGAAGTAGGATATTTCTATTTTCCCATTTTATGAGAGGAAAGCAAGGCCCAGGGTGGTTAAGTATTCCAAACTCACTAAAGCATGTGGTCAGTCCAGGTGGTGACACCCTGGTGTGTGAACACACTGGTGTGTGACTCTCAATGGTATCTACTGCTTTGAGTTCATCGGCCTTCTGGGCTTGAATACTGGAGGGAGGAGGTTAGAAAGAGGTGCAGAAGAAACTGTTCTACCATGATATCACTTGGGAACTGCTGATTTTACAGGGTAGGGCTGGGTCTAGTAAAATACTCTTGGAACACTTGAAGTATCTGTTTTATATTGAGTGATATGCTGGGGTCCCATGGGTGATGGAAGCAGGAGCAAGGGATGGAGGTGGTTATGATAATGGTGTCTTTTTCCTGTTTCCCTCCCTTCCCTGTCTTGCAGGGGTTAACTCCTTCATGGTTTACATGGCCTACAAGGATTTGTATCAAGTGTCCAACACAGAGGTAACAACCCATTTGCCGTGTGGTTTGGGGTATCTGGATGGGTTTCCTATTGTTGCTCATGGCCAGAGTCTTGCTAGGTTGCCCTTGGACCATGACTCATTGTGGTCACTGTGGGAGACCACTGGGCCAAAGTGCTTCTTGAAGCCCTTGCAGTCTACTCTGCATTTTAAATAAGGTAGCGGGCAGGGTGCCTGTGGCGAAGCAGATAGATAGCTAGAATTTCCATTGGCAACAGTTTTCTTGAAGGCAAAGAGGAAGGACACTCCCAAATCTCCATCTACTAAAAAATTCCCAAACCCTTCGGAGTTAAATGCAAGTGTGGGGTTCTTTGCCTCCTAGATGAGAAGTGCCTTCTGCTATTTGAAGTAAATGTACCAGCTTGCCTCTGACTCTCTACTTAGAAAGTCATGGCATGTGTTTATTTCAGAAAAAAATCTCAAGTTATCACAGGAAATACAAGAAATCAATTCTGATGCCTCCTGGTTAGAAGGTCAAGGTAGGTCTGTCTTGAGAGATTCAGAGATAAGGGTTTGAACTTTGACAGGGCTGTACAGAAGCACTTGTTGAGAAGGATTCCGAAGCTCTATCTCAACTCCACGGGAAATGATTCTGTTAAAAATGTGTGGCAGAAGCAGAGAGGGGTCAGCTGCACTTCATTCTATTTGCCCAGTCTATCTAGGAGTTGTGACCGAAACTCCTCTTGGTCATGCATATTTTAGTCTATTTTTCTGCTCTAGTCACTGATTTTTTCCAGCCTATTCCATTTGTTGTAGCTCTGGCTTTGGTAATTGGTAATTGGATGTGAGGTCACGAAAGTGGCTATGAAGGTAACAAAGATTGTTTCTATTTTAGCTCTACGAGATCTTCACCTGCCTGGGAGAACTGGGAGCCATTGCTCAAGTCCATGCTGAGAATGGGGATATCATTGCCCAGGTAACACCATATAGCCCCCTGAGCGTGCTTTCCCTGTTGTCTTGGGTCGACATCCCATTTGTTTCCTAGTTTCTCCCATGTCACTAGCATGTTCAACATGTACAAGGCTCTGTCCAAGCACCTTGCTAAAGACAGAACTCACCCTGAAGAACCTCACGGTCTGAGTGGAGGAAAAAAAAAGGGAGGGAGAATGAAGACAAACATGGAGAGACTAGAAGATGCGTTAAAACAGGAAGAGGTCTGGTCAACCTGGAGAATCAGGAAGGGAATCCTGGAAGAGGAGGCTTGCAATTTGGGCCAGTTTGTGGGAGAGTGGTGCTGTTTGTCTTCTGAAAATGAATCAAAGCTGGGAAACATTCTCTGTCCAAAAGAAAAACCCTTAGGCAGCGTTTCTCGGAAGCCAGCAATCCAGTCCAGGTCTGCAGAACGCACAGCCTTAGATAATAAAGCATTTATGTCTTATGGGGATCAGACATCCCACTGGTTTCCTAGAAATCATATTGAGGAAGCTGAGGAAAGAGTGATGAAAGCAGACCCCCCGGGGCGGAATGGATCATCTGTGAGGAAGCAGAAAGTGCTTCCCTCTCCATCCCCTGGGCCACTTAATGGGATAGATGCACAGATGTGTCGTAGGCGGGGTTTTGTTTATCTAAGAAGCATTCAGCACTGGTCTCTGCTAGAAGTAGAAAGCCAGGAAAGGGAACTCTCTTAGTCTACTCGATAACATTATCAATGAGAACCATCATTCATTCCTTCAAAGAGTATGTCCCGAGCACTTTGTGCCAGGCACGAGGCTATAAAGGTGAGCCCGAACAGATATCCCGTATCTCACAAGTGCCTGGGCTGGACCTTTGTTTCAGAAGATGCCCAGGACTTATTCAGTGTGGTCGGCAGGGATGTGGAGCAACACCCAGGTTGACCCTCATCTCAGACCTGTTAGCCTTCTAATAGCAGGTGCCATTTGGTAGCACTTTCTACTGCATGCCAGGCACTGGCAAGAGCTCTGCACATTCTCATTTAGTCTTCTTCCAACCCTTCAAAGATGCCACTATCTTTCCTGTTTCATACATGAGAACATCAAGGCTCAGAGGGATAAGGTCACTGGCCCAGTGATCCCAGATCTAAAATCTAGGAGAACCAGATCTTAAACCCTAAGGTGATTTGCCTCCATGGGCACCTTGACCCAGAGGTGGGGCATCTGGGGTTCCTTGCTCCTCAAGCAGGCCCCTGGGGAGGCAGCACCCCTGGGGTGCAGGGTTTCGGCTGTTGTGATTTCAGACTCTGAATGTTGTCTCGCAAGTAGCGGAGGTGAGCTAAGTGCACAGTTTCCTCTCACTTACGACCAAGGAGGCTACTTAGTTGGGCCTCTAACAGTACTTTCTCCCATGTCTCCCCCACACCCAGACATAATGAAATCACTTTCCACAGAGGGCCCTGCTGGTGCTAAAACTGTCACTCCTCCCCCTTCTCCCGCCCTCCCTTCAGCTGCCCTTGGAACCAAGCCCCCTGTTCCTTCCTTCTAGCCTCCGTAGAGGCAAAGGGTCTCCAACTCAAAGCCCCTTCTCCTGTGGCTCCTTAGCACAGATGTCTCTCCGGTTCCCCTCCATCCCCACTCTCTCTCTCTACCTTGGAATGATCCGTTTTTCAGTCAGGAAAAGAATAAGGGTATTTTTCCATTTGGATGAGTTTCTTGTGTGTGTTTATGAAATTCAACTTGAGCTGAAAGATTTTTATCACGTTGTCTAAATGAAGGCAGCTGCTGTGCCCAGAATCTCTTGCTGCACTTCTGTAAAACTGAGCTGAGAGAGAAAAGACACCTTTTCCTTTGGGCACAAATAAGGGAAGTTTTCAAAAATTCTAAGTTGGCAAGACAGTCTAAGAGTACAGTATCTTTAGCAATTCATTTAACAAATATTTATTGAACACCTACTCCTGTGCCGAGCCTTGGACAGGGAAGATGAAAAAGACAGGGTCCCTTTCTTCAGTGGAGCCAACCACATTTGTGCTATGACACAAAATGAGATGTAACTATAACTGTGATGAGCACCTCAGAGTACCTGCTGCTCCCCTGTGTCAGGCAGCATCAGCACCTGACATTGTCTTGACATTGTCTTGACATTGTCTTGACATTGTCATTCCTACTCTTCCAGATATAGGAATGCCATGGATTTTAGAATAGAACTTCCCCGCACGAGCAGTGCGTCGGAATCACTGGATTTTACTGATTCCACAGATTCTGATTCAGTAGTTCAGTAGATGAGTTCAGGAAAATGTATTTTGAAAATGTATTTCTGGCAAATGTGTTTGGAAATTGTGGCTTGAGCTAACAGGACAGGTAGAAGTGTCATGTAAGACACAAGATACTCTAGGTGTAAACCTTCATCTTTATGTGCCTGGGGGCCATTCAGAGTGGACGCTCATTAGAGCTTGCAAGACATTTTATTCAGTCTAGGTTTCAATAAATGAGAGCCTTATAAGAATGAAAAATGGTGGAAAAATCAGCTTTTGCCCTTTTTTAATTTTTCATAATGTTGCTTATAGTATGCACATTTTCTTTTTTACTCCTCATTTGTAAATTTGAGGAGTAAATATAACAAAAATATTCTTTTTCAGGTGGTAAGAGTTCTTTCAGTCTCATAGTAGCTGGGCATGGTGGTGCATGCCTATAATTCTAGTACTTGGGAGGCTGAGACGGAAGGATCACAGGTTCGAGGACAGCCTCAGCAATGTAGCAAGACTCTTAGAAACCTAGCAGGACCCTGTTTCAACACAAAAAATAAAAGGGGCTGGGTGTGTAGCTCGAAGGTAGAACGCCCCTGGGTTCAATTCCAAGTACCACACAGAAAAATAAAAATAAAATAAAAAAAGTAATGTCTCATAGTTGCAAAGTGAGACAAAGCTTGTTCTGCTCACCATTTCTCCTGCATCACCAGGACACTCCGAGGCCAGCAGGTCAGGCTTGCTGGAGCAGAGGTTCTTAGGAACTAGGCTTAGTAACTGCAGAGTGCATGCCAGTAAAACTGCAGATTTGCCAGTTTGGGATTTCTGCCAGTTCCTCTTAACCCTGTGTGTGCTCTCTGCCCAGCCACCTGCCTCTGTGAACACTGCCTGCAGCCTGAGGAATTTAGCAGTGGCTTTAGCCACAAGCAACAGGCGATTTTTCTGCAGTCTTTACAACTTAGTTAAATACAATTTGACCAAAACCCTAACCCTAATGTCGAGAGCCATTATTTTGTCTTGTTAAGTTCTGAATCTATTTATGTAAGCCATTGATTGATTGATTGATTTTGTACTGGGGATTGAATCCAGGGGCATGCTACCTTTGAGCTACACCTTCAGTCCTTTTTTTTTTTTTAATTTTGAAAAGGGTCACACTAAGTTGCTGAGGTTGGTCTGGAACCTGCGATCCTCCTGTCTCAGCCTCCCGAGTACCAGGATCACAAGTGTGCACCACCACACCCAGCTTAAGTCATATGCATAAAGACTACATTAAAATTTAGATTGCTAGGACTCAACCTGGTATCTTCTGATTGGGTAGGCCAGGAGAGGGCCAGAAATCTACACTGCTACAAAAGCAGCCCAGGCGATTATGATATAGGTGGCAGGTGCACCACACTTTGGGGAACACAGCACTGAACTAAGCTCCATGAGGTCAGAGGTCAGCTTGCTCCAACTCAGGGCATTTAACCCAGAGCCTAGCATGAAGCACATACCCCATACATTTTGTTGAATAGATGGGTTTAACATTTATAAAGGAAGAAACCAACAAGTTAAGCAAGTGCGCTTTCAGAGGAGCTGGGTCTGAAAGAGATGAAAAATAAGTGATTTGGTGTGATGTTTGATGGTCAATGCAGACAAAAAGTGGACACTCTCATACACTTACTGTCTTCCTTTTAAGAAAAGGAAATCCATCTCCTTTTGAGTTAAGAATCTACCCTATATTGCAATTCAAAACACATTGTTCCATATATACATTTTATTCTTCTTTTCTCTTGAGCACATCTTTACATCTGAACATACCAGGATAATTTTTCCAAATCATGGCTGGGCTCAGCTGAGAACTTTTTTCTACTTTTCTCTTCTGCTAGGAGCAAGCCCGGATGTTGGAAATGGGGATCACTGGTCCAGAAGGCCATGTACTGAGCAGACCAGAAGAGGTAAGGTACAGTGTTGGGGCTGGGGAGGGTTAAGGCCAGAGATGCAGCAGCAGTGCGTGCTTTCTTTTTTGCAGCATCTTCTGGGAGACTCTGCTTATCACACCTAGCCATTGCCTGCCCCTGGCTTGACATTTGAGATGTTTCTGTTGGGCCTACTTTCCGGAGCCACATATACACACAGTGCATGAATAACCATCGCTGAAAAGTGGTGAAAATCTATGAGTGCCAGATAGCAGTATTAGAACATTGATTTCAAGGACCACTTTGGACTCACCCTTGTTCAAGGGCCTGTGAGAAAATTAGAAAGGAATGTAAAGGAGAGGCTTCCCTTTAATCTCCCCTAATCTTCCTAAAGATAACACAAGTTGCAGTGTACACTGCAGATTTTCAGTAGGAGTGTTAAATTTTTAATTCCTGTCTTAATCATTGTGAATCTTGGAGACATTTCTGCTCACTCGCTTATTTCATATTATGTTTTGAGTCATGCAAAATAACGACCATGTAGTTAGGAGTTTGAATGAATTTTTCTTGTTTTCTTTTCTTTGTGGTACTGGGGATTGAACCCAGGGGCATTCTACCTCCGAGCTATACCCCCAGCCTTTTTTATTTTTTTATTTTGAAATAGGGTCTTGTTAAGTTACAAAGAGTCTCCCTCAGTTGCTGAGACTGGCCTCAAACATGCCATCCCTCGGCTGAATGAATTTTTCATAGGCATTATGCCCATTGATTTGCATAAGGTAATGATTATAAACCTGGTATGGAAGTTTCCCATCCCTAAAATGAATGATGATGTGTGTCTGAGCTTAGCATCTGAAGAACCAATAAAAATTGACGAGTGGCAGATCCCGTGTCTCTGGGAAGTCATAAACATACCTGCTGGCACAGGGCCTAGGACTGGGAATTGACTGCCCATGGGGCTGAGGACAGGTTGGCTTTGAGAGAGCAGCCAGGGTCTAACACCTGGAGTGACACCTGAGTTTAAGGCCAGTCATGACAGGGAAGCAAATCCTGTTCCTGTCCTGTCATTCCAAACTCTACAACAGGTAGAAGAAAGACGCAATGTCAGAAAAGATTGCATCTCATTGCCCATCTCTTGTAGAGCCTTTTTAGAAATTGGAAGGTGACACAGATAGAGAAAAGTGTTCCTATCCTAAGGATCCAATGAACTCTTCCCAAACTGAGTCCATTTGTCTAACTAGCAGTACAGAACATTACCAGCTCCCCAGAATCTTCCTTGTGTCTACTGATATTTTTTTTCTTGCCACTTGAAATAATTTATAAGTTTGTGGTTTGGATTCCAGTCACACACCACATTCCTGAAAAGTTTGTCTTATAAATAATACCAGGTCTTTCCTGTAGGATGCTTGTACCCGCTAGTGTATTAACTGCAAGCATTGTCACGGCCATCCTTGCCGCCACTCTAGGTAATTGACATGATTACCCAGGTAAGGAAGCCCAAGCTTGGAGTAGTAAATCCACTCACTGGTCGTGTTTGAAGGATTGGAAAATCATTTGTACGTCGTGAGCGGGCCAGGATGAGCCACACTGTTCAGGAAACTTCCCAGGTGCTGGTCACTAGAGAGATGTGCAGACAAGATGGATTTCTTCAGCAACAGCCAGGGGATTTCAGAGCAAAGACTATTTTTATTCCCTGGTTTGTTTTTTCACCCCCCCCCATCCCAACACCACCCCAGTCTTCTGCTGGTTCCAATCTCCTTTTTAGTAGAAAAAAAAAGAAAGCCTCACAGCTGCAGATCTCTACAACCCTGGAAGCCCTTTTGGGTGAAGTTGGAGGGTGATGTCACCTTCCAAAGATAGTCATGTTGTCAAAGGTGCTGGGAGGGAATGAGATCAAAGGGGCCAGGGCTGAGGCCAGGGGAGCTGAAGTGCTCAGCAAAGGTGTGAAGGGGGAGGAGTGGGCATAGGAGGAGGAGCCCCCCCTTCAGTTTAAAGCACCCAGAAGCCATTCACAAGTGATGCTGTTCAGAGCGTGGACCCCGGGCAGGAGTGGCCGCTCAGGGTAGGGCATGTCGGGCTTCACGGTGGTGGTGGCTGCGTTCACCTGTATTCAGGGGCCCCCATGTCCTGTCTCCTGTCTGCACGGAGCAACTTGGAGCTCAGGGACGCCAGCCGGCTCAGCCATCAAGTTCCTAGAGCTTTTCTGTGGAGCCACATCCACTGGAGCGAGGGACTGGTTTGCATTATACAGCCACTGGGCATCTGCAAGCTATTCTTAGTGATTTTTTTAAGGGTTGGGCTACACAGGCTAACCAGAAAGTCATATCCATACGAAAAGGAACTGTTACTGATTGAATGGAAAAATGTCAACGTCTCTGCTCAGGGCTGAATTAGACTAACTCGGTGGTAACACAGGCTTTCCCCCTGGTCAGAAACTGTGATTAGCAATAAGACCAAGAGCCACCCTTCAAGAGATGCTTGCCTTGCCTCAGGATTGAGCTAACTGCTTGCAAGGATTAACTTATTTAATCCGCACAATAGCTTGAGGTGTCAGGCGCCACTATTACCCCCACTTTACAGGCAAGGAAGCTTGAGACGTACCTGAGATCACCCAGCTTGTAAGGAGCAGCATCAGGACTCAGACTGATGTTGCTGAGAGATCCTATTTTACTTAATAAAATAAGGGGACATGAATTACTTCTGGCTTAATAAATGCGACTGGGCTAGTTAGCATATTTGGAAAGATGAATTCTACACTAAGGTGGGATAGAAGAGTTCAATCATAAAAAGAGTCTGTGTGCTGAGAAGCCTGGGGATTATTGGTATAAGAAATGCCTTCCAGAATTAACCCTTTGCTGACCACGCATCGCTGCAGGAAAGGATTTGAAGCGCTATGATGCCTAATTGCTTTCTCTGGTTATTCTCAACCCGATAGTGTTGTGATTGTATTTTCCCAGGGAATCTGCCCTAGTCTAGGCTTGGAGAGCACAGGTTCCATTTGGGTGTAGTCATTGCGACCACCACTGGGAGAGGAGAGAGGAGGCTAAGGGAAACCTCCAGCTGACAGTGAACCAGGACTTACCCGGTGTCAGGCATTGCTCTCAGACAACAGCCCTGGCTTTCCTCCTCTCTCTTCATTTCACCAGTGAGGGACAGAGGCACCGAGGCGCTGAGTCAAGAAACAGATGAATGGATTACAAAAATATGGGATATATACACAATGGAATTTTATGCAGCCATAAAGAAGAACAAAATTACATCATTTGTAGGGAAATGGAAAGAATTAGAGAACATTATGCTAAGTGAGATTAGTCCGGCACAAAGAGTAAAAAGTTGGATGTTCACCTTAATATGTGGAAGCTAGATAGAATGGGACTTAGAAGGGACTCCAGACAAAGAAGAAGAAAACTTTAGATGAACAAAGAAGGTGACCTAACTGAGGGAATTGGGAGGGGGGTGGAGGGAAACACACTAAAGCGCATGAGATATATACACAAACTTATAAGACTCAATCACTGTGCAAAGCACTAAAGGGAGGGAACGGGGAGGGAATAGGGTGGGATTTGAGGGAGGGCTAAATGAGCAATGTGTGCATGCATGATTCTCCTAACCTGACACTTATCAAACGTATAATTACAATGCACCAATAGATTAATATAAATTGAAAAAAAAAGTAGCAGCCAGGAAGTGGCGGGTCCGAGATGTGGCTCGAGGCCATCTTCTTCCAGATCTTTTACCCTCTGCTCAGTGTGCATTTTCACAGTCCCTGGCGCCTGGGGAGTGGCAGTGGCGAGAGTGAAAGGCTCCTGCTCCTACTGACTCCTGGAACTTTTTTTAAATTGTTTTTCAGCTGGAAGCTGAGGCTGTGTTCCGTGCCATAACCATCGCCAGCCAAACCAACTGCCCCCTCTACATCACGAAGGTCATGAGCAAGAGCGCAGCCGACATCATCTCACAAGCCAGGAAAAAAGGTGACCAGATCTTGGCTGTACCACGTGGCCCCTTCCCTCCCTGGCGATTCATACAACACCAATGCTGGCTATTTTGCATATTGCCTTCCTTAATAGGAAGCCCCGTCTACACCCAGAATCCGGAAATTTCTCCCACCGGGCATATACACAAACTAAAGCAGGTTAAGTAGTTTGCCCAAGATAACCCGGCTTGAATCAACTCTTCCCAGTTGGTGCATCTTCCTTCCTCTTTTGATCTGTCATTCTTAGTTCACATGATCTGAGCTTTATAAATGGACATATTGGTCTAGGTTATGCTGGGAGCAAAAGTCAAAACTCCAGCCCAAACTGGCTTCAGTGAGCAAACCAGTCACTGATTGCTTATGGGCATTTTGGGCATGGGCAGAGGGAGGGATTTCCACAATGGTATCAGGACTGTATCACTCTTAGGACTGTATCACTCTTATTCCCTTCTGGGCTCTCCTTCCTTCCTGATGGCTTTATGTTCATAAGAATAGATGCCAAGAGGCACCTGTTTCCTCCATTTTGGGTGGAGGATGTGCTGGAGAAGTACCAAGCATCTTTTTCAACAGCTCAAGCCAAAGCACCAGAAGCACTGAGATTGTCTCTGCTGGGGCTGGTCATGTGTTCATCCCTCAACCAAGGGCTGCCCTGGGAATGGCAGGATATGGCCAGGATGCAGGGCAGGATGCAGGGGCAGGGTCACACCGCCTGGACACATGGATTAGCACAGGTTAGGAGTTGCAAAGGAGTTGAATGGGTCTCCAAAGAATGCCTTCCAGCATGGCCTTCGCGGCCTGGGCTCTGTCCCTAATGCTTTCTGCTTCTTTCTCCACTGCTCTTAACGAGGGCTTCTGTAATGCTTGACTTATGCTGGGCTAGAGTTTGCTCCCATTTCAAAGCTTTCTTTTCTGTTTTTGGTCCTTGTCGTCAGTGCACAGTTAGGGAAATGTACAGTGTAGCCAAGGCGCTGTGTCTGCTTGTGAAAGGATGTACCATGCCCAGCTGTGCAGTCGCTGCTGCTGGGTGTCAGTGGCCATCTTGGTAATGGAGAGACCCAGGAGGAGTGATTCATCTGCCAAACTGGTCTGCAGAGCTCCATGGTGGGTGATTGTGGTGGCTAAGAATAGTCCCAGTAGACTCTGCCAGCTGAGTTTTCAGCTGCCTGACTTGGAAAAGGGTGACTCTTTTCCTATGGGAGGGGAATCTTCCCACTTGTCTGGACCCAGCTGGTAGTTTCTGGGGAATCTACCTCACCATGTTCGCAGCGAGCCCACTGTTTTCTCTCCCAGCATTTCAATGACTCAACTGACACGACAGAGTTGGACCACTTGGTTGTGTGTGAGTTACTGACCAAGGGCCAGGAAAGCAGCCCAATGTTCCTTACCCATTCTTGGAGAAAGGCAGAGAGAGAGACAGAGAGACAGAGAGAGAGAGAGACAGACAGACAGACAGAGAGAGAGACCCCTCCACCCCTACCGTGCATAGGTGTAGGAGGGGGCTGATCAGGACCACCCACCATCCATCCTCACCCTCTCATGCTTTCTGTCTGATGGCTTTATCCTGCCTAGGACCCACCCTCAGGATGTCCTGGGGATGCCTAAAGATGGGGTGTTTCAGTTGTATGCTGGTCTTATTTCAAACTTCATCGAGAAAAATTCCTCCCCTTTAGCCTCCTGGAGCTATATTAGGAGAACTAATACAGCTGTGTCCCCAGGGTGAGAGGGAGATATTATTTCAGTGATGAGAAACTGGCTGCTGATATTGAAGCCACAAAATATCTCATGGACTGTCATTCCAAGGGAACCAGTCTAGAGCATTCCGAGCAGGAAGACACAGTGTAGCAGAGTTCACCCTTCCCTCCTGACCATGTTTCTGTTTAATCTTAGTGAGTTCAAAACCAGCCACCAGTCCTCTTTAATAACTCATCATGGCTGCTCAGAATTAATGCTAGAAAGCTATAATTTAATGAGGACCAACTTAATGCCCAGCACTGAGATAAATAATTTTTTTTCTTTGGCGGTACTGGGGATGGAACCCAGGGGCATTCTACCTCTGAGCTACACCCCCAGCCCTATTTTTTTAAATTCACAGTGGCCAAATTATGGAACCAACCTAGGTGTCCATCAACAGATGAGTGTATTACAAAATTGTGGGAAATACACACAATGGAATTCTACTCAGCAATAAAGAAGAACAAAATAACATCATTTGCAAGAAAGTGGAAGGATCTGTAGAACATTATGTTAAGCGAGATCAGTCAATCACAAAAAAAGAAGGGACATATGTTTTCATTAGTATGTGCAACCTAGGGAGTAGTGGGGACACACAAGGGACTCCAGTTGATAATGGAGAACCCTCAGCGGGGCAACGAAAGTGGTACAAGGGAAGGGGGAGGGCAAGAAAGAAGCGAATCAGTGGAATTACTATCATAAACAATATGTACATGTGAGAATATACCATCATCATTCTTGGTACTTCATACGGGTGAGAGGAGGTGGGGGCACTAAGAGCTGTGTGCATATATATTAACATCGAATAGATATTCATTGCGATGTAAGACTCCAATGCACCAATAAAAGCATGTTAAAAAAATTCTTTATTTTGAAACAGGGTCTTGCTAAGTAGCTGGACCTTGCTAAGGAGGGCCTCACTAAGTAGCTGAGGCTGGCCGTGAACCCAGATCCTCCTTTCTCAGCCTCCCAAGTGCTGGGATTATAAGCATGCACCACCACGCCCGGCTGAGATAAATACTTTTGATTTATTATATATAGAATTCTTGAAGAACCCAGAGACATGTGATATGTGCTTTATTATCACCCTGTCTCAGATGCAGAAATTGGAGTGCAACTTGTCTAGGATCTCCCAGGTGGGAGGGCTAGCACTCAAACCCAGGCATAATGCTAATCTTTCTTTTCTTCTCTTCCATTCCAGGCATAGTCCAGAGACAGAGTTCTTCCTACCTGTACTTCTCTCACTAGTAGTTGAGCGCTTGCCTTGACTTTCATTTCTTGATTTCTTTGTAGCTCTGCATGATTTAGTTTGGTAAATATTTTTTGGAGAGTCCTGGAAATTCTCACTGGCTCGATGTTGATCCTTTTTACCACCACCCATAAAGCAGGGCTGTCTTATGTGAATCACAGCTATTGCTTCCTTCTTTTGCTCATGGTAGACATCACTCATCAGTGATGAGTCTTTGCTAGTGAGAACAGAAGCATTATTAGAATTCTTTCCTACCTGGAATTCTATGCAACCATTACCAAATTGATTGGAATTGAAAAAAGGCAAAAATCTCTTTATAGTCCTGGACATATAGCCTCCTAGAGTGTGGCTTTGTGTGAACTTTGATGATGGAAGATGAAGATGAAAAGCTAAAGAAGCCCACGTCTGTACAGGACATGTTGGTCCAAGATGCTGGCATAGAGAAACTTGGTACCAACCAACTTTCTGTGAGACAGCGTTTGCCTTTTGTATCACTGTTTCTTCTTTAATAAGCTCAACAAAATATTAGAACAGTGTATTTTCCAACATCTTTCCTCAGCTCTTCTCAGTTAACTCCCTGATTCCTGACATGCAAACTAAGAACCTAGTCTCATCTTTGATCTGCCCCATGTTGTTGGGTCTCCTTTAGTAAGTCATTTCTTACCTTAAGCTAAGGAGTTACAAACTTGATGAAAAAGCTCATGAGAACCTCTGATCCACATGAATAGATTTTACTTCCGGGAACCATCATGTCTTTGTAACAGGAGAATCTAGCAATGCCCAGTGGTATGGGGGCACAGCCAGGGTCATGGCCCTTATAGTGGGAAAGATTAGGAGGCCAAGACGTCAGTATTTATGAGCATCTAATTTGTGCCAGACTCTTCACTATGCTAAATCCTTTCATTTCATAAGTCTGAGCAGTAGATACTATCTTTATTAATTCTCGGACATATCTATTTCACATTTTAATATTTCTAAAATGAGGATGAATATAATAATCAACATATACTTTAATTTTCCTTGCCTCAAATTTTAACTTGCCTCAAAATTTGGGGATTGATGCTGTGTCTTACAACCGATGTCTTCTTATTTAGGAAACATGAAATTGTTTACATTTAGGAGAAAGAGAAGCAGAGGCCTAGAAAAGGTGGGGGAATAGACTTGAACCCAGGTCTGGCTAACTCCGGAGCCATGGCCCCTGGGTGGGCTTAGGAGCTATGATTACCTATGCTTGGCATAGGTGATAGTGAGACATACACCTTACATGAACTCATTGCCTATTTGTATTTTTTCCAGGAAACGTGGTCTTTGGCGAGCCCATCACTGCCAGCCTCGGTATAGATGGAACCCATTACTGGAGCAAGAACTGGGCCAAGGCAGCTGCATTTGTGACATCCCCACCTCTGAGCCCTGACCCGACCACTCCTGACTACATCAACTCCTTGCTGGCCAGGTTGGTGCAGGAATGCCAAGCACCAGGTGTTTTGTGGGTACATCTTGGGGCTGGCTGGGATGGGGGCTGGAGTAGACTAAAATCTACAGTGCAAAATTCTCCTATAGTCTTGAGCACAGAAAAGAGATTCTTCCCCATCATATTTCAAATGATAATGCAGTAATAATGTTGATAATGATCATAGCAATTAATACCTATCCTGTGCCAAGCTTAGTGGTGAGGTAACCTGCATGATCTCATTTGTTCCTCAACTTGCCATTTTACAGCTTAAGCAACTGAAGGTCAAAGAGCTTAAATTATTTGCCCAAATTCAAAGCGTTGGCCTCGTTGACAGTTAAACAAGATTATAGGGAGACTTGTTGGTTGCTGTGCTCTGTGGACATGTAGGATCACGCAATCACTCATTTGAATCCCTTTCATGTTGCTGCAAAAGAGATGATCTAATCCCACCCTGTCCCCTGTCACTTTCCAGATGTGTAACTGAGCCTAGAGAGGGCGAGAAACTCACCCAAGCTCACACAGACAGTGAGGGGTAGTGGAGGGATTCCACACTGAAGTAGTCAGACTCCAAACTCACCCGATTCCAGTGTCCCACGCTCCCACCTTCTCTCCTATTCACGTGAACTTTCCTCCTTTTCCAGTGGGGATCTGCAACTCTCCGGCAGTGCCCACTGCACCTTCAGTACTGCCCAGAAAGCCATTGGGAAGGACAACTTCACAGCCATTCCTGAGGGCACCAACGGTGTGGAGGAGCGGATGTCTGTCATCTGGGACAAGGCCGTGGTAAGGGATTGAGGTCATGGGAGTGTGGCCAGATCCAAAATATCCATGGGCCAGAGGCACCACCACTCCTCCAGCCAGCCCTGGCGAGAATGCTCAGGGTGCAGGGGAGGTCTCACACTGCTGAGATGTCTCTGAAACTGGTGGCTCAGGTGGTTTGGGAATTTGCCTTCTAGTGATGAATCTTGAGGTCTAGAGCTCTATAGAGAGTTCTTCATCTGGAATGTGAAGAACTAGGAAACAGACGTATCGCTTTTCCATCTGATTACATGAGTGATCTTGCGAGTGAATTAATTCTTTTTGCTTGGAGTTTCTAACTTCTTTTGAAAGGGCTGCTATAACGCTTTGAAATGGTAAGCAGCAAGTCTATGCTAATGTTATTTTGATGGTCCGGAATGCCCTAGACTGAGGGCACATAGTTACCCAGGCTACGGAAGACATCATTCATCAGTGTCTTCTGGCAAAGTGAACTTCTTAATTTTCCTTGTTTGTATCACAAGGACTGATCAAAGAAATAACCAAGTAAATGAAGATTCTTCCAAAGATTTTAGTAAAATTAATAACAAATTCATTATTAAATTGATTACTTCTCTATGTTTAGCACCAAATAGAATGTATATGAAATCATCCCTCATTTATCTACACAGTGTCAGCTACAGATTTTCAGATTTTCTTTTCTTCTTGGCCCCCAGGAAGCTCAAGACTAGGGTTTTTTTTTCTGTGTGTGTGTGTGTGGTACTAGGGATGGAACCTGGGGGCATTCTACCTCCAAGCTACACCCCAGCCCTATTTTTTTATTCTTTATTTTGAAACAGGGTCTCACTAAGTTGCAGAGGGCCTCACTAAGTAGCTGAGGCTGGCGGCGAACCTGCAATCCTCCTGTCTCAGCCTTCCAAGTACTGGGATTACAAGCGTGCGCCACCACACGCAGCTAAGACTAGGTTTTAATTCAGTTCTTTCCTTACGCTGGCCTTTTGTCTTCAGAAGACAGAACGTATACAATTTTTTGTCTCCCATCTCACACAGTTAGCTTTTGTCTTTTTTTTATACTGTTTTGTATTCATGAATGTATGTGTATATATATGTGTGCTGGCACTGTCTAAATTTATTAAAAAGTAATATATGCACTCATGTGCTGCATAGTGACTTTTCATTTAATGACGGATCACAAAGGTTGTCCTGTAAGATTACATCACCTAGTGACACCATCGCTGTCTTGGTTTGTGAACGTACACTCTATGTGGTTCACACGGCGATGAAATCACAGCTGTCACATTTCCCAGTTCCATCCCGTTGTTAAGTGATGCATAGCTGCATTTTTAATTGCCAACATGATACATGCTCAACTAAGAACACTGAGAAACCTCAGACAAGCACATACATGAAAATAACAAAAATTTCTCATAATTCTATAAGCCAGCGATAATGATTGTTATTATTTGGATGGGGATCTTGCATATATATTCTATATATTCTATAGACAGAGAAAAAACTATATATATATATATATATATATATATATATATATATTGAGAGAAAAACTCAATATATATATATTGAGAGAGAGAGAATGGGATCATAATCACATTTGTTTTTACCGTGAAATTTTTTAAATCCATTTTGGAATTAGAAGTGGCAAATATATGTATATATCCAGAAAAAGAACTTCCACCTTACGTCATGTGTTTATCCGTTTTGCCTGGGTAGCCACGATAGCCCAGCTAGTTCTCCAGCTTGCTAGATGAGGACCTCTGCTCACCACCTCCTGGGTCCCTCTTCGTATTGGGCCTTTGGGGGTCATCTTCCCCAAGCTCTATGCCCTGCATTATACATATTTGTATCTCAATAGGCCACAGGGAAAATGGATGAAAACCAGTTTGTGGCCGTGACAAGCACAAACGCCGCCAAGATCTTTAACCTGTATCCGCGCAAGGGGAGAATATCTGTGGGTTCTGACAGCGACCTGGTCATCTGGGACCCAGATGCCGTGAAGATCGTCTCTGCCAAGAACCACCAGTCGGTAAGCTTGGGCTGGCGGGAGGGGAGGGATGGAGGATGCGTGCAGAGCTCAGTCATGTGAAATCTGTGTATGTATATACCAGCATAGTTACACAAGGATGGACTGCAATAATAATACAGCCCCACATCTTAGTGGCTTAAAACTTAAACTCTTTCTCATTCCTGAATTCCAAAATAGTGGGTCTGCAGAGGGGTGCTACCCTCACTGGTCCCTCTGGGACAGAGGCTGATAGAGGGTCCACCTCTGCCCAGGCTTCCATGCCTGCTGAAGTTGAGGCAGGCTTTTTGTTTTCAGAAGAGGGAAAGTATAAACATTTTTGTCATGTGTTCTAAAGGAAGGTAATAACCAAAGGCCAGTACCCAAGAAAGGTACTAAATAGCCAGGTGTGGTGGCACGTGCCTGTAATCCCAGTTCTTGGGCGACTGAGACAGGAGGATTTCAGGTTTGAGGCCAGCCTCAGAAACTTACGTCAACAAGTCAGCATGACCCTCAGCAACTTAGGGAGATCCTGTTTCAAAATAAAAACATTTTTTTAAAAAAGGGTCAGAGGAGCCGGGCGTGGTGGCGCACGCTTGTAATCCCAGTACTTTGGGAGGCAGAGACTGGAGGATCCGGGTTTGCGGCCAGCCTCATATCTCTCTCTCTCTATCTCTCTCTCCCTGTCTCTCTCTCTCTCTCTCTCTCTCTCTCTCTCTCTCTCTCTCT